>BQNB010006947.1:0-95428 GCA_026074375.1 Tanacetum coccineum | reverse complement strand
CGAGATTTGAGTACTTTATAAAAATGCGACGCGTAAAAGTATAATTTTCCTGTATAGATACCCATAATTGTAAAAGTCATTCTTAAAAGCCAACGGTTTAATCAATGCTTTGGAAACATATAACGTTAACGCATAAACGACAATACCCTTTTGACCCATTTACATGAACCATTGCATTAAGTATTGTTAGAATGTAAACTCAGACTTTGTCATAATTATTTAGGTGTTTGACTGCGTTACTTTTGACGTGCATTGAACTATATTCAGTTACAAATGATTAACCAACAAGGTGAGTTTACATAGCCCCTACTCTACTGTTTTAAATCATCTTTTGGGGTGAGAACATTGCTTATTTTAAACGTGTGAATATACATACAATTACTCATTACTGATTGGTCTAAGTCCTAATTTAACCCAAGTTGCTATATTAGCCCGATTTATCATGAACCGTCAATCTTTATAAGCGCGAATGTTATGGATAGATCTATCAGGATTGACAATCTCTGTTTTGCTTGGACTGACATTAGTCAAGCAAACACAGTTTCATTTGAGTCAGACTATGGGTGTCCTGGGTTAGACACCTGCAAGGGCATTCATTTATTGTTGGTATATGTTAACGCTTCGGTGTCATGCGCTTAGACAATAGTAATGCAATTTATATGACTTTGTATCTGTTATATTGTCATATGTGGATGAAATCTTGTGATTCACAAACACTACATTTTCTGCTTAAACAAACCTATGAACTCACCAACTTTATGTTGACACTTTAGCAATGTTTTCTCAGGTATTAAGAATGAAGATGCTATATGAAGTCTCATGCATTGCAGTTATTTTCCTGTTATCTGAAGATCACTTGTACTATTTAAAACAATGTTGTATTGTCTATTTTATGCTTCCGCTGAATGTTAAACAATTTATTATTTCCTAATTCAAGTGATCCGTTTTCTTAAAACGTCTCATATAGAGGTCGTTCTGTATTGCTTAGAAGTATGATAATCATGAAGTCACACTCCCTCGGTTGCCATTATACTCTGATATTTTGGGGGTGTGACAGATTGGTATCAGAGCCCTGAGCTATAGAGAACTAGGTTGCATTAGGTAGCACTAGACTATAACTACTTATCTGCTTAACATGCTTATTATGCTTCTATTGTCTGTCATTGCTGGTTTCTCAATATGGGGTACATAGGAATCAACAATCAAAGGAGTACATATATATTAAAATGGGATACATGTGACATAGACATATATGAGATACATATACTTAATATGGGTTACATGTGTATTAAACATATACATATACTTAATATGGGTTACATGTGCATTAAACAGGCTTAACTACGCGTATTTTGAAATAAAGGGATTGTTTTTCATCAACAGGAGTAGGCACCTACACCAACAGTTTCTTCATAACAACCATCACATGTCAAAGTTTAGGACAAGGGTAAAGGCAAAATGGTTGAACTAGAACCTGTGAAGAAAATGTCTAAGAAAGATCTACTCAGGCTTGATGAAGAACTTTCCTTCAAGCTACAAGCTAAAGAAGAAGAAGAAAAAGAAGAAGAAAGGCTTGCTAGAGAAAAAAGCTCAACAAGTTGAAGAGTCAAACATTGCTTGGCGATGACTGTTCAGGTTAAAATTAAAAGATTGATTATTAGTTGGCCTCATTAGACTGGCTCAAGCTCAATAAATGGGTTCAAGATATGTAATTTGATATAATGAAGAAAAAGGCAAGATTGTTTTATCTACATTTATTAGAGCAAGAAGAAATCATTTTGCAGTAAGAGAGCAAACAGAAAAGAGGAATACCACCAACTAGTGTCAACTAAAGGAGTATCATGTGTACTTATCTTAAAAACTATGGATGGATGGATGCCTTAAGTTTGAAGAAGCGCGCAAGGTCTTTGCCAATATTCAAGAATTATTTGACAAAGCAATGAAAAGGGTGAATACCTTTGTTGACTACAGAACTGAGCTGGTGCAAGAGAGTTCTAAGAAGGCAGAAGCAGAGATAGCACATGAGAGCAGTTTAAAGAGAGCAGGAGAAGAGCTGGAACAATAAAGCTCTAAAAAGCAAAAGTTAGAAGAAGACAAAGAGTCTGAAGAGCTTAAGAAATGTTTATAAATAGTTCCAGCTGATGGAGATGATGTAACTATTGATGCTACACCTTTATCTACTAATTCTCCAACCATTGTTGACTACAAGATCTACAAAGAAGGAAAGAAAAGCTATTTTCAAATTATCATAGCAGATGGTAATTCTCAGATGTATTTAACTTTTCGAAAGATACTTAAAAACCTTGACAGAGAAAACTTGGAAGTTCTTTGAAGTATATTCAAAGCAAGATTTAAGAAGACAGAGCCAGTGAATTACATGGATAATTTCTTACTTCTTAATTTGACGACCATGTTTAAACATCATGTTGAAGATAATGTATGGAAGAATCAACAAGGATTAGTTAAAGTGCTAAACTCGAAGCTTTATGATTTTTGTGGAGTTCATTGTGTAATAATGCAATCCATGCTATTTTATCTATTGGTTGAGAAGATGTATCCACTTATAAATTGCACACTACATCAGATGTTTAATGATGTGATGCTTCAAGTTGATTATAAGTGTAAAATGGCATTTGAGCTTCTTAGATTGGTCAAGAAACAACTTAAGGAAGGCTATGTATCTAAATGAAGTGTTTGGAAGCATCCTCCTGGTGATTGGTGAAGCTTTGAATGAAACTTGATGATTTTGAAGAAGAATATCGAATCGTCAAGTTTAGGAGAGGATTGTTGGGATTAAAAGCCTTCCTGAAGTTACCGCTGCTAAGGTTTGTATTACTGCTACTAAGCAAAAGTTAGCGCTGTTCATTAACTTTAATGAAAAATATGCTAAGTAGTTAGTGCTGCTAGTATAAAGTTAGTATTGCTAGTTCACAGTTACTACTGTTAGAATATATTAGTACTTCTAGTGTAAAGTTAGTACTGCTGGTCTAGATTGAAGAAAATATTCTAAGTAGTTACTACTGCTTGTACACAGTTAATGTTGTTGGTGTATAAGTTACTACTGCTGGTGCTAAGTTAATGCTGCTAGTACAAAAGTTACAACTACTCACAAATTAAGACTACTAAAAGAGTTTCTACTGTCAGAAGAGAATGGATAAAGACAGAAGAAAGAATAAAGATTGATTGGAAATCAAGATTACTTACGTGATAATATTAGTTATTTATAGAATATATAATAGAGAATATTCTAAGTTTTAGGAATATATTATAAATTGACTAGGACTCTTTGGTGTATAAAAGGTGGTCCTAGGGCATAGAGTTTTGTATCTGTATCAAATAAAAATGAGTCATTCATAGAGTTATCATAGCTTTAAGGTTTTGTAACCCAAGGAGAGTATTCGTAATAATAATATTAGAGCTTTTATTGTTTGTTGAATTGTGTGTTAATAGAATTGTATTCATAGAGTTACTGTTTCATTAAGAATTCTTCTTATTGATTAAAGATTAGATTCTGCAAAATCTTTAATATATTCAACAAAGTTTCTACTATAGTTGTGTTAGATTTATCTAGCATAACAAAACTTTAACAAGCATAAGGAATTAAAGATCTGTTGAAGTGGGATCAACAAAAAGCATATCAATTAACTCAAATAGTCCTCACTAATACAGGTGAAAAAGTCAAGGCAAGAACGACAATGGGTAAGGAAAACGTAAAGGAACCAGTTCCTCGTGACTTACCAGTTGTTCAAACTTGTGTACCACTCACTACATTTCTAAGTAACCCTTACAGAACCCGCAAAACTATTTGTAGGATTGGAATTCCTGAGGAAATTTAGGAGGATAAAGGAGACATGAATGATGGTTGTGATATCACAGTCAAGGATGTAGAAAGGCTTAGGAAAATACTCACACCTTCCATACACACTTTACCAAACCTTAAACTAAAAGTGCAACCATATATGCCACTAGGACTAGTCTGTAATAAGGCAAAAGTTGTAAGGGAAGAGGAACATGATTATGATATTCCTCTACAAGATCACATAATGCAACCTTTTACCCCTCAGACATTTCACATCATACCGCCCAATGAGGATTATGACGACACTGGGTTTTCAGAAAGATAGATAGTAACCTTGTTATCAATTTAAAGGAGCTCTTAAGGACATATGATTTTGAGACCTTTATTCAGAAATGACTACACCAAGTAAGCCAATCATCACATGAAACCAGTAAGGCAAAAAAGGAAATGAAATCTCCTCAGCAGTATGGTTTTAATTAATCATTTCCTTACCCAGTAGCAAATTTACACCATTATGGTGTTCACAGCTTGGCAAATAAGGGTGGAGTCAAGCTAGTGACTCAAACCAAAACAAGCGCTTCGTGGGAGGCACCTCATGCCTATCTTTTAACGTTTTATCTCTACATTTTAGTTGGTTTGTTTATCCCTGACATTGTTTTGTAGGTTCCAGCAGCTAGGAGGCAAATTTCGAGACCGTCTCGACCTGTAATTATGTGGTAACAATGCTGATATAGCAGCAGTTATGGCGTAACATTTATGAGTAAGCCGTAACCACTTTCATTACGATGTAAACCCTCTCATGGTTACGCCGTAAACTGGTAAAACAAAACTTTTTAAATTATCACGTGATTATGGCATAACCACCAGGGTTACGCCTTAACCTTCTTTAGAAAATCTTAAAAATAAAGTTTTAAAGCATTGCTAAACCTTATATATCTAAATGAACTTTGTAGGTTTGTTATCTGAAAACCGTCACGAGACTTCACTCGTCTACCTGGGCCACCAAGTGGTTTAAAAGGCTTGTTGCATATGCTAAATGCAACCGTGATTTCTACGAAAATGAGTTAGGTTTGTAATTCTTTTATATTTTTCTTTGAACGATTTTATGCTATTAGTTTGTTTTAGTGATCACAGGGAGAATGAGCTTGCTCAAGATGAAGATTTTCTAGATTTCTTTGTTGGTTTATTATATTCAGAAGCAAAGCTCAAAGGAGTTTCTTGTTCTAATTCTACTCTTCCTATTTATTTCATTTCCTTAATGTACAATAGGGACATTGTACAAAAAAGTAGGGGGATGGTAGTTAAATTATCACTTGACCTATTCTTGCCATTGATCTTCTAGTTTTCTTTGAAAAATGGTGTCAATTTTAAAATTTTTGACATGTTTTTCTTACTAAACTAGAATTAATCTTTAACGAATGTACATTAACCTTTATTATTACTAGGTGAGGTATAAGCCTAATGTTCTGTTTTTATCTTATTATACAAAAATCCACCAAAATATTAAGTGTGTCGGTAGTATTGTAGACATCAGAACTTGGCTTGTACATCATTTTGAGACTTAATTGATTAACAAGAATAGATGGTTCGAGAAGGCAACATTTAGGAATTCAACCAAATAGCCATTATGTGTGTGTTTATCGACTTGTTACAATAAATTGTTGACCTCCCGTGTTAAAAACCCTTTTGTTGCACTCATCATTAGTGCAAGATACCCCTAGATCACCCTTGTTAAGCCAATATATGTTCTCACCTATTGTTATATGTTTTGTTACACCAGTTCGCTTTAGCCAACCCTGTAGTCTATATTTATCCTTGTGTTGAAATTTTTGACTACCTAAGTCCATGGTTTAGATAAATGGTTTGAAGATTGGCACTTTCGTTGAAGACATATTATTATGATCATAGAAGACCCTCTGGTATTATCACTTTCGATATTGTTTATCTCAAGTAGGGGGGGATGCGATACATTATATACAAAATGATTATAAAAAGGAAAAAAGAAAAGGTGGTGCAACTATAAGCCACCTAGTGATTACGGGGATGGTGCCACTATAAGCCATCCAAAAAACAAAAGTGGTGCAACTATAAACCACTTACTAAAGAATGGGTTAGTACGCTCCGCAAGATCTCATTCTTAGCTAACCTATTATGATGATATGATCAGATTTTAGCACTCGAAGACTTGGACTATGGATGGACAATAGCCGATTACGGATACCTTAGATTATATAAGACTGTTTGTTTTGTGTTTTCATCTTAGCACCAATTAAATATGTATCACATGTCTATCCTAACCTTTTATATCTCCCAATAAACATGTGTTATGTCACCCATGTTGCCTTTAACAATTGTTTAGACCTAACTCTAACTGGTGCAGATCTGTATACTCTCCAAGCTTATGATAGAATACATGATATGACTGTGTAGATAAGCAATCACCCCGAAAATAAACATTTAGACTAGCTGAGAGTTGAGTGAATTTTGATCCCTTTTTTGTGAGGTGTTTGGCTTTGATGTTTCTAGCATAAGCCTTTTATAGATTCATTTCTTTGAGTTAAATGAGAGAAATCTTTTTATAAACTATTCTAACAGGTTTACTTGAGGGCAAGCAGAAGTCAAGTGGGGGGATATTTGATAACATCAACTATTTGATACTTTTTAGTGTCAATTTTCCCTTAAAAATACTTGCAATTGTCTTATAAATACTTGAATTCGATATTTTTATGGTTATTTCATTATTTTCAGATAAAACGCCAATATGTGACAAGAAACACGGGAAAAGGACGTAAAATAAAAGAAAACACATATTCTTAAGAGACTTTACGGCGTAACCCCTACGACAGTGTTATGCCGTAACATGGTCAAGGCAAGACACGTCACCCAACATCATTACGGCGTAACCACACCCAAGGTTTATACCGTAACATTATTATTATAAAAGGCTAAGATATCTAAGTCAGCATTACGGCTTAACATGAAAACTTGATTACGCTGTGACATCCTTTAAGCCTGCAATATGTAAAGTGCACGTCAGCAGTTTAAGGCGTTAACCTTTAAAAGGTTACGCCGTAACATATTCGAAATCTATAAATAGACGCCTCATTCAGCTACTTTATCATCAACCATTCTACCACATATCTAAGGGGTGATCAGGGCCTCTATAGCTCGAAGAATTCTACTAGAAGCCTAAGGGAGATCACACTTATCTTACTTTTGTATTTAATCATTCATAAACGGCTTTGTAAGAATTATGAGTTTTCCATCCATGATTATCTTTATTAATTCTTGTTGTGTTGTTTCTATGAGCGGCTAAGCACTTTAAGTGCTAGCCTAGTCATGAATCTAGTATTATTATAATGTTTGGTTCCTGTTAGATCATGGTTTCGTTGGATATCCTTTAACTATCGTGTAACCCTGGGTTTTGGTAGTACTGCAGGTGGTTTATTTCTTGTTATTTCTATTATTAGATTACTAATTGAACATGGGATTAGAAGTGGTACTAGGATAGGTTTAAAACCCTATCCTTATTGTAGGGATTAACCAACTTAACGCCTCTATCACTTAATTTACTTAAAAAGCACATGAACCCTTTCAGAGAGGGTTAATAATCTGTATAGTTTATTAGACTAGTTCTTGGGATAGTTGGGATTAGTCACTATGACCTGATTACACTACCTTCGTGACTTTTGAGGATTTAGGATCGCAAGAATTATAGGGCAGACTAAAGTATCTATTCAAGTATGTCGACTTTAGAAACCACTAATGAAACCATGGTGTAACATTGCACAAGAAAATGTAGTTATAATGGTAGTAATGAAATGGCTAGGCTAGCATGCTTCTCTCCCTGATTACTTCTATCTCTTTTAATTTTCACATATTTACTTTCTTGTTATTTTAAAAATCAATCTCAAACCATTTTCAAAACACGACACTTCAAATTAAAACTAATTAACACTTAGCTCTTGGAACGACCTCGGATTTACCATCTCTACATAACTCACGATCGGGTTCTTTGTACGTTAGTGCATTTGTCAGATGAATCGAGTTTTATAAATTTAAAACTTGAACAAAATATATTTTAAATTAAAATACGCATCAGTTGCAAACATGTATCATTCATTGCTTGGTGGAACCTATCTGTTAGTAATTTGGTCTTTATGTAGCTCTTGGAAGTTTGGTTATTTAGTATTTATGTTTGATTTCATGGAACATGTTTTTTCCTTTGGTAGAATTTTTGTATCTTATTTTGCTGTTTTTTTGTAGGTATGAGAAGCAACTGGAGAGATTTTGAAATTTCATGGATCCACTAATAGATTCATCACCACATGAAGCTCACCAAGGCGCTTCATTTTTTAATTCCCAAATAAAATCATAGTTACTCAACACACTTTGGTTGTTCTGTATAAGCATCTTGCTGTTATGTGTATGTTAATTCAACCTTTTTAAACTCTTATGGTACTTTATTTGTTGGTTGGAGTGTTGATATTACTATATTTTATTTGTTACAAACTGTTTAGTTTCTATCTATAATTTCCTCATATTTACGAATCTCTCAAATTAAAAACGCTTAAGACGAAATGCTCCACAACAAAGCGAGGCTATTCATCCTCGTTGTTATACATCTCACATGCAAATGAGGTTGCACAACTATGTACATAGCGAGAGATACACATACCTCTCGAATTCTGACTTTGTAGACATTGTTGACTTTGTAATGTAGTTTTAATTTGTTTCTTCTTTTACGAAAGCATGAACCACATCCTAATGAGGCTAATCGTGTTACACATTCATTTCACTTGTAACTACTACGTATGATTGCGTGGGCGTATTTAATGATATTACCCTAATGTTTAATTAAAGAAAGGAAAGGTCCAAGGGTGCTAAAAATGTAATTTACAATAAAAATATAATGAATTGTGTTTGTTATGGAGCATTTTTTAACCTTCAATCCAACATGTTTCGCATAATAATAATAATAATAATTATAAAATTAATAAATATTAATAATACTAAATAAATTAATTAATAAAAAATAATCTATTATATACACCTAATAAATATTAAAATAATATTAAAAATTAATTTAAAATAATATAAATATAATATAAATATAATATAAAATTTAAATATAATTAATAAATAATATAAATAATATAAATAATATTATTTATATTATTAATAGGATTAGTTTTCCATGGCTCAAGACATCGGGGCACATGCATCTACTCAAATTTTTAATACGATTAGTTTTGCTATTGCCAAAGGAGTGGGGGCCCAGATAGTATCTCGGTTTCCCTTCAATTTGTTGTAATTCCTATTTTCTAATGAAGTGATGTTGATTAAAAAAAATAATTAAAAAAATAATAAAAAATAATCAAAGGGAGGATCACACTTCAGACTGGCTTCGTGTTGTTCCAATTTTTGGGTTGGGACAGACTATGAACGGTAAGACTTACCGTTATGTTTTGTGTTACCGGTTAGGTGTTCCTTTATTTTCGGTCTCAATGCCTTGCTCTGCTTGTTCCAAAGTCTTTACGGGGGATATTTATGGGGACCATGCTGTATCATGCGCTGGTATTATTGGTATCAAGCATCAACATAACGCCGTGCGTGATACTTTGGTTGATATATGTTTTCGGTCAGGGATTTCGGCTGGCAAAGAAGTCGACATTGGACTTGGTGGAGGTTGTGACAAGACCTTACGTCCTGCGGATGTGCTACTCTATTCATGGGATGGAGGGCTTGATGTGTGTGTGGATTTGACAGGGTCCTTTCCTTTGACACACACTGGGATGGCTGATTTCGTGCCTGATCGGGTTATTTTTGATGCTGTGCAGCGCAAACGTGGTAAGTATATGACTAAGTGTGCAGATATTGGGTATGGGTTCCTTCCTTTTTCTTTCTCCTCCTTAGGAGAATTAGAGGCTGACGCAGTTACATTGCTAAAGTGGATTCAGAAGTTTTCTATAGCTCAGGACATCAGGGCACGTGCAGCTATTCATATTTTTAATAAGATTAGTTTTGTTATTGCCAAAGGAGTGGGGGCCCAGATAGTATCTCGGCTTCCTTCCAATTTGTTGTAATCTTTTTATTCAAATGAAGTGATGTTTATAATAAATAAAAAAAATAAAATAATAATAATAATAATAATAATAATAATAATAATAATAATAATAATCTTACCATTTTATTAAGTATAAATAGGTTAAAACTAAACTCCTCGCCAAAATGAAAATGTGCATGATATGTTTAGAGTTTCCCGACTCTGTCAATAAATGTCGAGTTTATAGTCAACATATAATATTAGTTGATGTGTCATTATCAAGATTTCGCATGACTTTTGTTTAATTTATCGACGCCAATCAAAATAATGTTAACCCAATAATATGCATCATCGGTTAACTTAATGAAGGTCAACGTAAAGTAACTCCGTGCAGCTAAACAACAAACATTCAAAAAAAACTTTAAAATGTCATTGTCGGCGAAAAATAGTCCCAACAAATAGGGATGTCAATCGGGTTATAGGGTCGGGTTTGGAGCTTATCGGGTTGGGTCTCTCGGGTTTTGAAAAAATATAACATAACCCGCAACCCGACCCTATAAGAAAACGGGTCTATCGGGTTGCGGGTTATCGGATTGGGCCTATCGGGTTATCGGGTTACTTGTTAAGAAAAGAAAAAAAACAAATAATCAAAAATTGTTAATGCTATCGAACGGAAATGTTGGATTTCAAGAGCAAATGTTTTAAAATGCTAAGATTGCTACTCCCTCCGTCTCACATTAAGTGTCCACTTGACTTTTTCAAAGTCTTTTTTCTTCAACTTTGACCTTAATGATTTCTTCTTATGTTATATGATACTTGATGCAAGATATATGAATGGATAGAGTTTTGAATATATTTTTCGTTAGTAGAATTTTCGTTCAATATTATATAATACAAACAAAAATATTTATGGTCAAAGTTGAGGAAAAAATACTTAAAAGATTCCATTGTGGACACTTAATATGGGACGGAGGGAGTATATGTTAATGCATATTGCATAAATAAACCAAATTCTAACATGCATATAAATATAATATATGATTCTGCTGTGATATGTTACTTCTGTGCTTCTTGTTTACGAAACAAAACGCATTCTATGTTAAAATGCTACTAGTAATAAAAAAGGTGAGGATCATGCTTAGTACTCCGCAGCAAACTAATGAAAAAAAAGATATATTAATAGGCTTTTCTTAAAAAATCAAAGCTTTATTAAAATGTTTGTTAAATTTTATCGAGTTGACCCGATAACCCGATAAGAAATTAACTATAACCCTAACCCGACCTTATTAGGCTATCGGGTTGACCCGATAAGCAAACTTGGACCCGAATCAACCTGACCCTATAAGGCCTTATCGGGTTCGGGTCGGGTCGGGTCAACCCATTTGACACCCCTACCAACAAATAACCCCCGCTGAGGATAGCCTGAACGTCTCTCCAAAATGATGTCGTAATCCATGTCACCCTCCGGATAAGTTTCATACACTATGGCACCAAGCATATCACCTGTGGGAAGTTCGTATTCTCGAGCACCAATTACGTTATACAACTGAAGTTTGAAATCAGGAATATGTGTGTCTTGAAGCTTCTCACGTGCTGTTCTAAACAAACTGAACCAACCCATTGTGGGTATCCAACAGGTCTATTAACCCTTCCACAATATCCCTTCGAGTCCGCTATTGTCCCCACCAAAATGATTCATCCGATTGTCTACTTCATTATCAGTGTCATAGATGTATAGTTGTAAAAACCTTGGGGGCTCCCTTTCTGATGGACAAAGGGATCTTATCCAATGGTATAACTGACCAGAGATCTTGAACACGTACGGCCCGCGACCATCGTTAATAGACTCATCTACTTTTGTGCCTAACGACGTCATACTGAACATTTGATTGTAAGCCCTGATGTTGTCTAAAAAGTGACGATCTTGTAAGCCCAGGTGTCAAGATATGATGGTCCTGAGATGTTATCAGAAATGACTCAGAAACAGCATGCCTTCCTGGAACAACGCACGAAGGAACATTTGCCAATGCTGGAACGTCCAGACCTTCCTCAACACATGGTACAAAACTCTAAGGCGGTAGACAGCACCTGTCTGGACAGGCGGTCATAGGTATAGACAACTATTGAGGATGACACGAAATGGAAGACGACTGACGCACAGTAGCCGCACCAACGACATCCATAGCCACAGGTAACCCTTGAACACAACATGCAACTGAAGTTTACTGACGAGCACATTGTCTCTTAGAAGAAGTATTGGGAGCAACATCACAACCCGTTGGGACGACGACATTATGTTGACTACTATGGACACTATTGAAAGGGACACCGGGAACCAACTTCCTTTTAGTCTTCATATTTCACAAAACAATAACGACAACAAACATTCAGAAATACACCAATAGAAAGCAAACAGCTAATAACGACAACTAAATTCGCAAACGCAACTGAGAAAGGCAACAAACAAATGAAACAATAATAGGCAACAACAAATATTGCAGCAATCATACAACAAAAACGTCAGTAATCAATAGAACAAGAAAACCGTAACGAACATGCACAACACACAGGAAACCGATAGTAAAGAAAAGATTAAAAGTATAAAAACGTTACTCAGAATCGCACTGAGATCGAGATTAACATAAACGGAATATAGTTGGCAGATGTTAATCTTTGAGTAAGTACAGTACCGTAGTATGAAACGACGCAAATTGGGTAAAAAATAAAAAGAAAAAAACGGCTGGATATAACACCAATGGGCAGCCCAACTCCAAAACGACAGCAGTAATGGTCGTATTTGTAACGCTCTTTAGGTATATAACACCAAGGTCAAAGTTAGACCAATCCAATTCGACAAGCAGTGCATGGTCTATTTGTAACGCTCTTTAGGGTATATATATTATATTTAATACAATTAATAGATTAATATATTATTATTATTATATAGAATATATAAATAAAATGAATATAATAAAATATTTAAATATATTATAATATATTAATATTATAAATATAATATAAATAATATAAAATAATAACGTTTATTATTATTATTATTTTAATATTTATGTAAATAATAATAATAATAATAATAATAATAATATTAATAATAAATACTGATGATTTAAAGTATAAAATACTGGATTACAGCGTAATTCAAAACTTTCCATCCAACTTTTCCCATGTTAATAATGAATTACTCCTTGATGTAATGGTAAATGACTGAATTACATTACAACGCAAACCAAACAGCCTACGTAATGTAATCTTAATTACAATTCCATTCATTTTGCGAACCAAACAACCTACATAATGTAATTGGATTACAATTATATCCAATTACATTCAATTACGACGAACCAAACGGTCCCTTATGCTACTTTATTTGTGTTGGGAGTGTTGTTATTATTCTTATTTTGTTTGTTACAAACTGTTTAGTTTCTATCTATAATTTCCTTATATTTACGAATCTCTCAAATTAAAAACGCTTAAGGCAAAACGCTCCGCAGCGAAGAGCGGGTATTCATCCTCGTTGTTATACATCTCACACGCAAATGAGGTTGCACAACTATGTACATAGAGAGAGATATACATACCTCGCAAATTTTGACTTTATAGACATTGTTGACTTTATAATGTAGTTTTAATTTGTTTCTTCTTTTGTAAAATCATGAACTACATCCTAATGAGGCTAATCGTGTTACACCTTCATTTCACTTGTAACTACTACATATGTTTGTGTGGCCATATTTAATGACATTACCCTAATGTTTAATTAGAGAAAGTCAAGGTCCAAAGTTGCTTAAAATGTAATTTACTATAAAAATATAACGAATTATGTTTGTTGTGAAACCTATTTAACCTTCAATCCAACAAGTTTCATGCTATTTACATATATACTTTACATAAGCCTTGCATAGGGCCGATCACGGTCTGATAACCAGACCAGACAGGACCGGACTGATCCGTTTTAGTCTAAAACTTTGGACCTAAGACTGGACTGAAATGTTCGGTCTTGGTCCAAGTCGGTCCGATCTAACAAAACATAATTACATGTTGTGCGTTAGAACAAACCAGGCCAGACCACTGACCAGGAATGAGCAAAAAGGTAGATCGAGTACCAGACTCAAATACGTTCGGTCCGGTTCGATATGGTTTTTCGACTCGATCCGTCCACGGTCTGTAATGTTCATCCCTGGTCTTGCATCTTGTGAAAGTTTAAATGAAGTAAGAAAAGGACAAAAAAGGTTATGTATGTGATTAGATAAAACTATGGGTGACAATTTGGTTGGGATTTGGGTTGATAGGTTGGCGGGTCAGAAACACCCAACCCGAACATGACTCGTACAAATAACTCGAACCTTACCCATTTAACACGTATATATATACTTGGGTTGACAGGTTAAATAGGTTATACAGGTTGAATAGGTTAAACGCGTTTCAGGTTCACCCATTTAACTCGTTTTATTTACAAAAGTTGGTGTATTACACGGGTTAAACAGGTAAAACGTATTTTTGGGTTGGCCCATTTAAACCATTCTACCCGTATAATAAAATAGAGGAATGCTAGAACCACAAAATTTGTACACAAAAATATCCACACAATGAAATGTCATGCATATTATTAGATGTATAAAAAAAGATAATCTAAAAAGAAGATAAAGAATACCACAAATTAAGTGATAAGTCATTTTGTGGATGCTTTTTTGTAAAACATCTGTAGATCTCGCATTTCTCAATAAAAAATAGATAAATTTTAATTTAAGAAAAAAATATTAAACTTGTTGGCTAGTCGACCCGCTTAATTCATTCACAACCTTAACCATGGCATGTTTAATAAACGGGTTAGATCGGTCGACCCAAACCCGACCTAAAATCTATTCAGACTTAACCTAAACATGTTAATTTTAGTGTCGGTTACATGTCAGGTTTCGTGATGGGTCAGAATGTCAATTAATAAGGTTCAATAACAATAATGTCCAATCTCTGTGAGACAATAGCAATATATCAATAACAAAGGATCGAAGGGGTCATAAGAATACGGTTCTAACAATGAAGCAATACTAGTGAAAAGTGAAAGGCCATTTAATCGATGCATTAAGGATGGACAATGAACAAACGAACAAGTCTAATATTCACCACCTTCTACTAACTAACTACCAAGTGAGAAAGGTATTCTGCATACGTCTTACACGCTAATTGAGGTTGCACAACTATGTACATATACAGAGAGATATACATACCCCTCGGATAATTCTGACTTGTAGAAATTGTTGATTTTGTAATGTAGTTATAACTTGTTTCTTCTTTTGTGAAAGCATGAACCACATCCTAATGAGGTTAATCACATGTTCATTTACTTGTAACTACTACATATGATTACGTGTGTGTATTTAATGGCATTACCATAATGTTTAATTGGAGAAAGGCAAGTTTCAAAATTGCTCAAAATGTAATTTACTATAAAAATATAACAAAGCGTGCTTGCTATCGAGCCTTTTTAACCTTTGATCCAGCATGTTTCGTGCTATTTTACATATATACTTCACACAAGCCTTACATAGGGCCGATAATGGTATGAAATCGGACCGAATTGGACCGACAACTGATTTGGTCCAAAATTTCAGACCTAAGACCGGACTGAAATGTTTGGTCTTGGTTCGAGTCGGTCCGATCTAACAAAACATAATTACATTTTGTGCTTTAGAACGAACCGTATCACGGACCAGAAATGAGAAATGAGAAAAAGTTGGATGGAGTACCGAACCGAAATACGTTCGGTCCGATTCGATCCGTCTGCGGTATGTAATACTCATCCCTAGTCTTGCATCTTGTGAAAGTTCAAATGATATAAGCAAAGGACAAAAAAAGATGTGTATGTGATTAGATAAAAATATGGGTGGCAGTTCGGGTGGGGTTTGGGTTGACAGGTTGGCGGGTCAGAAAAACCCAAACCGAACGTAACTTGTGTAAATAATCGGGTCAGTTATGTCAACCCTATAATGTTTACAAATAACCCGAACCTTACCCATTTAACACACACACACACACACACACACACACATATATATATATATATATATATCTATATATATATCTATATATATATATAGAAGTAAATCTGATAAAAAAATATATATAAATATAGTATAATATATAAATAAATATATATAATATATATAAATATATAATAAAATATATATATAATATACATATATATAAATTATATATTATATATATATGATATATATAATATATATATAAGTAAATATATATAATATAATATATATAATATAATATATATATAATATATAAGTATATAATATAAAAATATATATCTATAAATATATAATAATATATATATATGATATATATATATTATATATATATATTATATATAAATAACACACACAGCACACACTCACCAACACAAACCACACCACACACACCAAACACCACACACGACTACACACACTAATCACACACACACCGACACACACACACACGCCTTTTTCCAAAACAAAACCTCCCCCAACAACTACTCTCCCAGCCCGCCCCCCCACACCCCAACAATGCCGTCCAAAACCCCCACCCCCCCCACCCAGTCCCCACCACCAACCCATCATCCTCAACCCCCCCACATTTCATCATAAACCACCATCCCTCAAACACAAAAAAAAGAAATAATAGCCCTTCACCAATCACATCGATAACACCACACGCCCGCCGCACTCCCATTAGCAAGGCATATGGAAATCTGACATAACATCCATGCAAACCAAACAATAAAGTTTTTAATACAACTAATGAACCCCAAAGGAAAATAGAACCGAAACCAAAATCCTCAAAACGAAGCTCCATACGCGGAATAGAAGGATCAAAAAAATCACTAGTTAGCGGAATTGTCCACCATCATCCACCACATAACATAAATAGATAGCCCCTTACTAGAAATGCATTTTACCTTTTGAGCTTTAGAAAACCGTCTTAAGTTTTTGAACCAAGCAATCCAATCTTCGAAACAAGAAAAATCTGGAATATCAAAATCCCACCATCGAGCAATTTTAACCCCATATGACCCTGAGCTAAATTACAAGAGTAGAAAAGTAAGCGAGCAAGATTCTCCAGCTAAACCACAATTTGGGCATATAATAAGAAGTAATATCAATCCACGTAGTTAAAGATTAATCTCGTGGGAGCTTATCCAAACAAACTTTCCACTCTAAAATATTAACCTTTAAGTGGGAACCACTTTCACCCATCTAGTAACGTCAACCGAACAAAAGGTAAAAGAATATCTTCATATATGTTCTATAGCCGAGTGTAACAGAAAACTCACCAGAAGATCAATGAAAGCCAATGTCCATCGCTCATTGGAAGGAGATAAAGATATAGACCCAACAAGTTTCAACTAGAAGGTGAAGCTGCTCTACTTCCCCCCTCCATCCAGCAACGGGGGTTTCTACGAAAAGAACAACAAACGAAGCATCAATGAATTATCTGCAACCGTAATACCTTTTTTTTGAGCTCCAACGCCAAATAAACGAGGAAAAGATCTGCAAAGGGGACAACAAAAATCCCACAATCTTCCCAAAAGGATATGAACGCCCCGAATCCCACAAACTTTAACCAAAGCGCAAGAAAGGTAAAAACCTTTAGCGGACAAAGAATGAGCACGTTTTCAAGATACAGTATCCAATGGAAAAACCTTTAAAACCGGAAAAAAACCTGTGTGCACAAAAGGAAATGTATTGGCCATATAAAAACATTACAAAAAGACGAAGCAAAGTGTATGCTCCGCGAAAGAATCACGCAAACCCCACATTAAAAAATAAAGGATCAATTAAGCCAAAAGAAAGCTAGGACAACCTAGCCCTCCTTATTGTTTAGAAGCCAAAATTTTGTTCCAACTAATCTTAGAGAATCTCTATTCATTTATATCGGCACCGCCATTAAAAAATTTTCTAGCGGAAGGGATTTCCAAGTCACGGAAGAACACCCAAAGAGCTTTATAAAAGGCTACATATGATAAATAAGGCAAGGACGTAAACAGACTTTTTGATTACAACTTTTGAAGACGACCACCAACGGAAAATCTTAAAATTCCATTTTGATAATCTATAGAAACTTACCAATTAATTTCATGTCCCAAGCCTTTCCCTCTTAGAAGGAGACATCCAACCTTGACCACCAAGATAAAGAACGGAGTGGAAAAATATAACAACCCAATAAAGTTAGCTGTCCGCAAGAACTTCCACATAGAGACTTCCAATGCCCATGGAGTTTTAACTTCTTAAGAATATTGAATTTGAAACCCGAAGCCAAAAAGAAGATTTGAGCATACGAACTATGTAAAGGATGTTTGCTCTAACCCATTTGCCAATGAAGCCTGCGTCATCCAGCATAGAAAAAGATGAGATAACTCAACGAATCAGCAAATCGATACCTTAAAAAGATGACAGCATTTATGATTTATTGAAAGAAAGATGCAAACTTTCCTAACAAGATGAAACAAATAAGGAGATAAGGGGTCCTTCCTTGCTTCAAAAAACCCTTAGTGGAAACTTAAATTCAAGCGGTCGGACTACCATTACACAAGAATAGATCCCAAGCCGACGAAATGACATCCTTTAATCCATCCTCTCCATTTAATGCCAAAACCCAAAGTTTCTTAAAATAATATCTAAGAAGTTCCCATCTCACATAATCAAAAAGACCTTTTCAAAATCCACTTTAAAAATCAGGCTTTCGATTATGAGCTTTGCAACCAAGAAATAAGCTCATTTAAGATGAAAGGACCGTCAAGAATTTGACGGTTGGATACAAAAGCAGATTGAACATCACTAAATTAAGCTCAGATATTACCATCATAAGACGATTAGCCAAAATCTTAGAAACGATCTTGTAAAAACACCCAATGAGACTAATTGTCCTGAAACCTCTAACAAACTTCGCATCTCATTTTCTTAGGGATTATGAGCAATGAAGGATGCATTACATCCATGAGGGAACTACTTGATATGAAAAACTCACGGATCGCATTAAACAAAATCCATGCTTAAGAATATCCCAAAAAGTACGAATAAAATCAAATGAGAAACCGTCCCGGACCTGGCGATTTATTGGTCCGCAATCCCAAACCGATTTCTTGATCTCATCAAACGTAAACATCCACTCCCAGTCATCGCACCTGCTCCAGAAGAAAGCTTTTTTTGAACAAATTACAATCCAATATCAATACAAGGACTAGAAGGACTCTCAAATATCGATTGCAAAGTGCATTGAGAAATTCTTTTTGTAACCTTGAAAGTTTCGGTCCAATCCAATCTCCATCTATGAGAACACCACTAAAAGCAAGATGCGATCTTTTTTTTCTTTATTAATTATCCAATGAAAATATTTGGAATTTTCATCCGCCTTCAATGGCCCATTCTCAACCTTTGCTTTCTGAGCCAATCTAAAGAGTGACTATTGTTAAAACTTATGAAAGCTCCTTTAAGAGAGAAATCCTTTCAGTGTCTAACTCCTTTGTCTAAGAGAGACCCCATTATCGAATAACTTGTCAAGACAGACAACCGAGCTTTGATAGAAAAGCAATGTATCATTAGAAGCTTTTTATATCATCTTTACACTAACTCTTATAATTGAAGCTTTAAGTGCCTGAAGCTTTTTCTTTAAAAGAATAATCTTATTAGAATCATTAGAACTTGAATAGCTCCATGAATCCTTAATGAGTTTATCAAAACCTTTCTTGTGAAACCAAGATTGATAGACACGAAAAGGGGATGGCCCATAATCAGTAACAACTTCGCGCATAATGATGGGTCTGTGATCGGAAAGATGCCTGTCAAGACAAATAGCTGACAGAGAAGGAAATTTCAGAAGTAAACCTTCAGAAATTAAAAACCTATCCAATTTACTCATTTTCTTGGCTGAATAGATAGCCCAAAAAACAATATCCTACAAGGGGAAGAACAATAAGCCCTAGCATAAGAAGAAAGAGATTAAAAGCATTAGGCGGCCTTTCATAAAAAATCGTTCCCAAACTTTCTTGTTTTAGATCAACTTCAATAAATGCGCCTAAAATAAATGCATTCTCCATCCAATGTACAATAATGTTGATTAATATATTCCCAAAGATATTCTTCTCCAGAGATATCTTTGTGGAGCATAAATAGAAACAACTATGAACCTTTATAGCAGTAATAAAGCCAAGTACCACGACCCCCACAAAATAATCAGAAATGGTGGCATTATCTTTATACAAAGCTCTTAGGATCCCAACACACATAGAATTCCTCCTGAAGAACCAACAGAAGAACTAAAGAAAAGGTCGAAAAAAAGAATTACCCCCCATAAATCAATTGATATAAAAAAATTACTGCTCTCTCCAATTTGTTTCTCGAATAGCAACAAAGTTAATCTTATTCTTAGTGGTTTAACTCTCCCGAATCCAACTGTTCTTGTGCTGATTTGGCCAGACCTTGAATGTTATTAAAGACATAACATTCATTTAAGACCATGGAATCTCCATGAGAGGCTACAATATCCTCTAAGTTTTTCTTGCATCCGGCCATGTTGTATCCCATAGTTTGTCCGACTTCCACCAAGTTTTCAATAACATCCATAATTGATCCTCCAGTTTTAAGGCTAAAGGATCGGTTAACGCCACTAACATTTTGAGATCCCCCTATATTAGGACTGATATCAGAATGCACAGGCAGATTAACACTAACACCAACATTTACCTCTTGAGTGAAACCAGGAGGGTGAGAAGGATCGCTATCCTGACCCGCCTCCGTTATTAATCTTGCTTATTAAGAATGTTGTAAAATACCAAAAGGATCATCTGAATCTTATCTTAGAGGTTCCTGTTTCATAAATAAACGTTTTCGATATTTCCTCAATCATGAAGCTAGACTCTTGAAACATGATGCAAATCGCATCCCCATAATAGAATTATTTTTTTCGTCTCCTTATACGAATTCCATCAATCAGAAGATGATTCACAAAATTCATCGTCTAGTTCAGGAGACCATGGTTCTAGTTCTCTAATTCGAATCCAATAAACTTTCCCTTTAACAATGATTTTGGTACGATCATTGATAATAGTACTAACCTTGGTAGTCACACAGACTTTTCTGTACGGCAACGAACTATCCTCTACCAAATCGACAGGAGTCAAAGTACCCCAAGGAGACACAATTTTGGAGAGCGCTTTGTTGTTCCAAGCACACATAGGGAGTCCTTCTATAGCAATCCAAACAAGTCTGATATCGCTCACAAAAGAATTATTAGCATTACCAAGTTCATGGAACCAATTCAATACACCAGCATGATTAATCAATTTTTCTTTGGAAGCACAAGATTTGGATTGGATCAGGACCCAGTACCCACCAAGATAAGAGATCTTTATGTCATCAAATCCCTCATCGTTAAGAGATACAGAAAAGGTTAGATAGGGCGTTAATATCTTTTAATTTTTCCCCAATAGCAACACAAAGAGAGATCATTGGCTGAATAAGCAATCATCATCAAGAGCAATAGCAGGTGAGAATCATGAATCAATTAGAATATGACAAATTGATTAGGCTGTTCGATTTCAACACAGAACAAACCGAATTCTTTCTCCTGGTTTCTTTATTTTTCCAATTCGTTGGACTATACATTAGGACTCCTTGAACCCACGCAAAAATGTCTAATCACTCTTCGAATTACGAAATGTTCCTCCATTCAAAGGTGGCTGCCAAGATCGTGCCATTATTCCGACCTGTAACTTATAACGACCAACCATACCGTACATAAATTCACCCAACAATCTTCCACAATTAAAACATTGCTAAATTGACAAAATCCAAACTTTTACCAAACCTTTATCTTCCATCAGAGGAAGTGAAAGAATCAACAACAAGTCCAAAACTTAATTACAAAGCATGAAACAGATCCTACGGCTGCCGAAAATGTCTCGGAAGATTAGACACGTAAATCGAAAATCGAGATCTGGCCACGACGTCTTCATAAGATCTATAACCAATTTATCTTCCTCAAACTACATGCCAATCATCGATACCCATGAAAAACAGATGAGTATGAGTTTTCTTGGATTGAAGGTATAGATCTTGTTAATGGAGGCTAGGAGAAAAGGAACGGAAATGGAGTCAATATTGGGGTTGATTTAAAAAAGATGATTAGAATTGAAGGGAAAACAAACAATCTAAACCTTAAAATCCCAAGATGTAGAAGATCGCCTAACACCACGAATGGGCTTAATCAATGATGATTGATCCCAATTTCAGGGCGGTCTAAAACGAATTCAAACACTAAGGATAAAAGTGAGATTGATAATGAAAGAATAGAGATGGTGGCTAGGATTTCTTCTTGATCTCTAAATCTTCACAAAACCTTACACACAGGCCGCATTATTTGTTTAGCACGCCTTATAAAGAACATACAAGCACCACAATCAAAAGACAAATTAGTATTTCTAATTTCTTATCAAAATCTTTAGAACAACTATGTTTTTTTAAAACATATATGTTGTTTTTAGAACATATGTGCAAAAATACAATTATTGAAGGCGTACATGCATGTTTTTGGTGGTTCTGTCAGTTCTCGCACTAAGAATGGTTCTGAAAAAAAAGTATCACTATATATATATATATATATATATATATATATATATATATATATATATATATATATATATATATACACTTGAGTTGATAGGTTGAATAGGTTAAAGTGTTTCATGTTGACCCATTTAACTCGTTTTAATTACAAAAGTTGACGCATTACACAGGTTAAACGTGTTTTTTGGTTGACCCGTTTAAACCATTCAACCCGTATAATAAAATATAGATAAATTTTAATTTAAGAAAAAAATATTTAACGGGTTAGCGGGTTGACTCGCTTAATTTATTACAAACCTGAACGGGTTACATGAGTCGACCAAAACCCAACCAAAAATCTATTCAGACTCAACACAAACCTATTAACTTTCTTGTTATTTTCATGTCAGGTTTCGTAACGACATAATGTAGGGGTGAGCAGAAAAACCGAAAAACCCGAATAAACCGAAAACCGAAACCGAACCGAACCGAAAATAACCGAACCGAACCGAATTTTCCAAAACCGAACCGAACCAAACTACTAATTCGGTTCTCGGGTTGGATATGGGTTTGGCAATCAGAACCGAAAACCGAATTCATTTAAATATATATTTTTTTTATGTATTTATACATATATAATACTATTAAAAATTTATCCTAATATAAAATAACACATTTTATGCTTGAAATAAATTTTTTTTGCTAAATACTTATGTAATAATTTTTTTTAAATAGTAAAATTTGGGTTATTCGGGTCAACTCGAGAATCGAACCGAATTCGGTTTTCGGTTCTTGGTTCGGTTCGGTTGAATTCTAGTTCAGTTCGATTCAGTTTTCAGATTGACCCAAAAAAAATTTAACCGAATTAACCAAACCGATCAACACCCCTAACGTAATGATGAGAAATTTAACTGAATTAACCAAACCGACCATTGGCCTAATATGAAACAAAACAATTAGCGAACAATGTGTTTTATTTATTTCTTGTTACTTGGGCCTTGTATAGACCCATTTGTTACTAATTATTAGGGCATCTTGATCTATATATAGCTCTTCCACTTTCTTCCAGTGCCACC
Organism: Tanacetum coccineum; assembly: GCA_026074375.1. Lineage (NCBI taxonomy): Eukaryota > Viridiplantae > Streptophyta > Magnoliopsida > Asterales > Asteraceae > Tanacetum > Tanacetum coccineum. Next base: position 71,899 of record BQNB010006947.1, on the reverse strand, counting down.
CACCAAACCTTCAAAGCCACCTGCACACCACCAATGATGTTGATAATATGTCATCATCCACCTCGGCATATTAATGGTACGCTTGTTGGGATTTTCGGTTTGCAACGTGGTTTAGATTACCTTCATAAAAGATAATATGTAAGTTTCTTTTTACTATTAATTTACAATCATTACCTCTTAAAAAAATTTGTTGTATGTTTTTTACTATTATTAAGAGGAAGCATTTCTTTTTTTAGGCAGAGTCGTTGGGTATTTGTTAGGGGTTGTTTGTTTCGGCTTATATACTGGCTTATGGCTTATTCGATTTTAGGCTTATTTTTAAGAAGCTTGCTTTTTGTGGCTTATTTTGAAGCTTTTCGGCTAATATAAGTTCATTTATTTGGTTTTAGTCAATAAGGTCACTTTTTGTGGCTTATTTTGAAACTTTTCGGCTTATATAACTTTATTATGTCATTATAAACTTGTATAAGCCGAAAAGTTTCAAATATAAAACATAAACCCAAAACCAAATTAGCCATACGCCGGCTATATAAGCCGAAACTAACACCCTCTTATTCTACAAACTCATAAAATGCTAGAAACCGAGTGATTGATGGGATTTGTTCAACTGAATAAGCCATTGAATAGTTTTACTGCCATTTTTTGTTCTTTATGGGATTTGTTCAACTGAATGGATTTTGCTTTCGTTGAATAGTTTTGTTCAACTTGAATGGGTTTTGTTTTCGTTGTTGTGTTTTCAGCTTGATTAGTTTTTGTTTTATAGTTGTGTGAAACATCATTATGTCCTGTATACCCCGTTTACGGTGTCTTCTTCTTCTTGTGATACGTGCTCGTTACTTCTACTGATTGTGTCACGTTCGATCACGTTTATCTCATTGCCGTTTATCTGATTTTGTCTTACTCTGGCATTTTTATACTACGAGATTTTTGCTCATTGCCGTTACATTTTTCCGTTTAGTTTATCTTCCGTTTATCTCATTCTGTATGTTTAGTGTTCTTTTTTCTCGTTGATGTTTATTTTTCTTTTTAGTTTGGAAACAAATTCTTTTGCATCGCCTCATCACACAAGCAACATATCCAAACAAACCTTTGTGTAAACTTTCTCAAACCATTGTTTTTTCTAGCAATATTGTTTGTAAACTTTCTCAAACCATTGTTTCCAACGTGATAATAAGGGAAACCGTTTCTCAACTTCCATATTCTAAGAATAATTTGCCCAGCCTTTTAGTTATCAAGTTATCTGTTGCAATCTCGGTCATAACCCCCATAGACACGGCCATTCTCGGCATCTTCACTGTTGCCCCTCTTCTCAAAGCCCTTCGAGAGGAAGATGAATGTCAATGTGCCATTTTCTTACTCCTTGTCCTTTAGGATAGGGTTGTCGTTGGTCCTTCTTTGCACTAAAAAACTAGTCAGAGCAACCAATTGTCTACGTACGAAATTTAAGTAGCAGGAATAAGAACCCAGGCGGGATAAAAGAAGAGCGAGGTATAGTGAGAAAGCTCACCCCTGCCTTTAGACGATAAAGCCTTCTTTTACATCCCATCCCCTAGACAAATCAATAGGAAATGCTACAAGCCATTGTTGTTCTTTTGACGATGAACCACTCCGGTACAACAAGCTAAAGTGACCTCTACGCTTCGTCCCCGGTGCGTAGGGCCGATCCCCGTGTGCTAGAGGGAGGACCTGTTTGTGTTAAGCATATAGTTGGTTCTTGTCTTGTTTAGGCATTTTGGTCCTTCCTCTCGACAAAACAGAAAGTATCATTTACTTACGGAATCTCAAATCTCTCTCGCTTCTTCAGCTTGTTCCTGTTCGTCTATTCGGGACGGGGCAGGCAGCCCACATACATGAAGAGAAGAATAGAGAGGGGGTTATCCTGCTTAAACTTTACTACTGGAAATTGGGAAGGGCTATAAGTAGGCCGTTTGTTATTGCTATAAGGGCTGCTCGCCTTTATACGGCTTGGCTTCGCTATCGCTTCTATGTAGTGTAGTGGTCGACCTAAAAAGTCGTATTCCTGCCATGCCTATTATCCAGTGCGAGAAGCTTCGCCAGAAGCAAGCAAGACGAGGTCGCTCTGCTTCGTAGACAAGGCTCGTTCCGTACTTTACTTACGAGCTCGTGTAGTACTCGCCCCTATCTCTTCTCTAAAGGGGCGCACACTCGCTGTCTACTAAATGAGCTCACGAAGCGATCTGGGAGCGAAGCCTTAAATTGAGTTGCCTTAGTCAATTGGGTTATATGTAGCCTTGTGTTTTTATAGCAGTAGTTTTCTTCGAGTATCTTTCTTTCTTCAAGTTCATAAATTCTCTTGTATTAGTCATGTTAAAATTGTGTATGAAAAATACAAAATCGCATGAGTTGGATAACTAGACATGACAAATATAACTTGTATGTAAAATATTTGTTATGGACTGTACATGAAACGTTTACCAGGATACTCGCATGTTGTTACCACGAGATAAAAGAAATAATCTCATCCAAGTAAAACAAGAACATGCTACGTTCTAAGGGTAAATTAAAGTTTTTGACGTCTATATCGTTTTTATAAATGTAGTTTTGCTGTGAATAGTGAAATGACTAAAATGAGGACCTTGCCAACTTTTTCTAAATTGTGATGTAAGGTACTCTTGGACTTGAAGCATTTAAGAAAAGCCGAGTTTCCTTTTAACAAAACTAGTATGGCATACAACCTCTCACACGAGAGATGTGCGACAGTTGCTACAACTCTGAATGTTGCTACAGCTCGGTCCAATCGTAAAGTAACACATGCCATTGCCCTTGAATATTATTCTACGTTCCGACCGATGCACATGAATAAGATTGTCAGGCCGGATATGAGCCTATACAAAGTGATAATCTGCACATGGCCCAATATCAATAAGGGCCTCAAATTTATCCGGCATGTATACTACGTAGTAGCATATAGCGTAACGTTAAAAAGCCCATTTCAGCTCATTGCGTATGTGGTTTTCTTTAGTTATTGCATCAAGTAATGAGAAATTTGTAAAGACTTTCTTTATCTGTTTTTATGTCGACGTAATTTATACTCGGTATTGAACTTCAAATATGTCATTTCTTTTTTTCTTATTTTAAAAAAATTTCAAGTCAAAGTGGTTTTTGTTTTTTCTTTTGTTGATAATAAAGAGTTGATGTAATAGTTGAGACAAAAACCTCGATTGTTATTTATGCATACGTAATGTTTATATTTTCGTGGCCTTGAAGATTGCAGCATGCTAAACATGCTACAAGTGCTAGATATTAATTTGATAATAGGGGTGTGCACAGTTCGGTTTGGGTCGGTTTTTTGCTAAAACCAAAACCGAACCGAAATATTCGGTTTTTATAAAACCAAAAATCGAAACCACTCTTTTTTTGCGGTTCGGTTTTTTCGGTTTGGTTTTTCGGTTTCTTCGGTTTCAAACCGTTTATATTTGGTTGTGACTAATTTATATTAATAAACTTGTTTTACGTATAATTTTTTTCTTCAATATGAGCCTAATAATGTTTACCCAAATTTTAACAATTATACACATATAAATGAGGCGCACACACATGCAAGTAAAAATAGACATAGTATGATCATTTCATATATGTAACGATATATTGTCAAGTAAACACACGTACATGACAAACACATATATAAACATTCGAATATATATATTATATAATTATACTTCCAGAATAAAATAAATATGAATTTATAAATTAGATTTATTTTCGGTTTTTGAAAAATTAAAAACCAAACCATCGGTTTCGAGTTTCGGTCTTTTCGGCTCACCCTAGATAATATTATGAAGGAATTTTCTCTTTTCTTTTTTGCATCAAAATTCATCATTTACAACTTTCGACATGTTTCCTTCATGGAATCTATTACACCTAAAGATTCAGTCCTTAAAATTAATGTGGAGGTGCTCATAATTAGTGTGAAGGTATTCATAAGATGCTTCAATTGTCCGGGCATCTCAAGAGTTGCACCCTTCTTCTCCTTAATAATTCGCGGGGTTTTCAAACTCAAAATAACAATTCATATCACCATTTGACTTCACACAATCCCTTTTCATTGTGATTCAAAATAATCAACCAGTGCAAAAATCATAGACACAAACATGAGCCTTTTTTTATTAAACTATTCTCAAATTAATTTTTTTGAGAGAGTTTGGAATAAACACACACACACATAAATCCGGTTATATCATCTACCAATTAGAGGTATTTTCCTAATTTTTGTTATGATTAGGTTAGCTCATCAATTTATTGTATAATAAATTAGCGATTAGTTATATATACAATTAGGGATTTTGGCTTTAGATTTAATTTATGAAATCGACATGTCTCCATATGAAGGTGATTGTATCTTCTTCTCTTATTGATTTTGTTCAGGTCTTTATTAGTGATTCTTCAACCCGTTTGTATGAAAACGGGTTAGTTTTGGATACTTTTATCTAGCTATGTGCAATATTTTCAGAGGATGGATGTATATTTGTTGTTTAATTAATGAAGATACGTTTTCTGAAATGCAGAAATAGTCCAACAAGCTGCGACTATAAGGTTTAATTATTGTTAGTGGGTGTCAATATTAAAACCAACGGCTTGCTGTCTGATGCCTACATGAATGGGAATAGTGATACTGTAAGCTTTGGTATATTCCTGAAAGTCTCTTATCGATTACACCATCCGACAGAGAATGGATGTATATTTGTTGTTTAATTAATGAAAATACGTTTTCTGAGATGCAGAAATAGTCCAACAAGCTGCAACTATAAGGTTTAATTAGTGTTAGTGGATGTCAATATTAGGAGCAATGGCTTGCTGTCTAATGCCAACACGAATGGGAATAGTGATACTTTAAGCTTTGGTATATTCCTGAAAGTCAGTCTGATCGATTACACCATCCGACAGAGAATCATGGTTACTAAGGTACGGACATCCTGTTTATAAGATGTACTTTTTGAAACTGATTTCATGGGGATAGACTAATGGTTTCACTATTATGCATTTATTCGTTTTTGGGTTGAGATTTGTGTGTCTAAAAATTCCACACGAGGCTTTGAGCATTTAAATTAAACTGAGATTTAGGGGTTAGTATATAAGTTAATGTAAATTAGTCCCAGATAACTTTTTTGTTCAAGCCATTCATTTCATTTCCAGATAATCTTCCTTATGTACACACGTTTTAGTGGCATTATCTTTGAATACATGTTCATGGTGCCAAAAATTGTATCATTGACTATTCTATTTATGAATATTTAGACTGCTATTATCCCACAGGATAATGACACACACTATCAGTTAATTGCACCCTTACGTAAAAAAAAGCCACAGAAAGAAGTTGCCACGCCGCAATGCGCGCGTTAATAATGCAGTTTAGTTGCATTCCATTAGTTTCCAAACAATGACATAAGTTCAGTGGATATTGATCAGATGATAATAAGTGATAATAAGCGTGATAGCTGAAATGATAGTTGTATAAGACTTGACTTTATATTACTGACTTTAGGCAATGTGTTGCTGAACCTACTTTTTCCTTTCTTGACTCGTGGTGAACCCTCCTCTATTTTTTTTGGGATTGGATCATCTTAGTCCAATAGGTTTGTTAACTTATTTGTGGACATTTTATAACTGTCATGCACTATGTATAACCTAAATGGTTTATTTTAATGTATAAATAGGTTATGTGTTGCGTATATAGTCAGGAGGAAAGGCTTCAACGTGTCGTGCAAAAGTTTCTACAACCTGCGAGCAGTTGTTTAGGTGAGTATCCGGCATACATTTTTTTAAGCTAATCAACATTAAGGATTCGGAAAGGAAATTAAGGGGTGTTTGGATTAGCTATTACCTACTTTGATGGCACAATCTCTTTGACTCTATGTATTTTGGTGGCAAATCTTACACAAACAGGGAAAAGAATAAAGATGAAGCATTATGATGCGAAGACTGGAAATCCCTTCTTATATTTGCAATAAACACATCACCAAAGATTAATTACATATTCATATGTTCTGTATGGTGCTTATATGGAGTTATGGGGATAAAATTCTTTAACATATTTTTTCACATACACTACTTCTGTACTTCACAACCCAGATGATAACAAGGAGCCCAAATTACAGCATATAAAAGTAGATGAGTATCTATTTACCACACAGGAAAGTTGCACAAGTAGAGAAACCAAAAACCATTGCACCATGACAAAAAAACATATTAATTGATAATAGCAACATATATTTCTCAACTTAAACAATGACATGGCAAAAACATGTACCTTCATCTAGATCACTGAATGTATTAACAAATTCACTAACCTCATATGTGAAATGACGTCAACAACCTTAGACGTCAACACATTACGCACACAACCTTAGACGTCAACACATTACGCACACAATCTTAGACGTCAACACATTACGCACACAACAAATGCACACAACCCGCGTGCATCGCACGGGTTTGAATGCCGCGTATTACAAAAGATTCAGTTTGCCTATATTCAATTTGTAGTCTTAATGATAGAGCATTTACAATTCGTCTTCAAGATCAGCATCTCCATTTGCCCTCTCATTGAAGCTGCAAGCCATTTTTCCGTTTTTATACATTCAATTTGGTGTGTTAATGATCCAGCATTTACCATTTGTCTTTAAGATTAGCCTCTAAATTTGCCCTATCATTGAATAAGAAGAGTTCCTAGCAGTTATGCAGCTATAAAAGAATACAAACAATTTTGATACCGATCCAAATACCGCATTCCACAAGATTGGATCACCAAGACACCCACAACAGCACACTCCTTCGATCTTTTGGGTTTGCCAGTGATAGCTGCTCCATGTCATTGCAAAACAAAGCTTCAAAATTTATGTAAGTATTGTTAATTAACTAAGCCTAATTTCATTCTTGAGGATTATCATATCTTTAGTGTTTAATCATATGGATTTATTTTGGATTTTAATTATGGTAAGCAGTATTGATATGCAATCACAACCATCCGCTGGAAAACCTTTTATTTCTTTTGTTAGGAATTGGCAAATGAAGTTGATAGATGAGGTAGCTAGGAGTGCACTTAATAAGCGTATCAGGTTGCTCTGCAATAGAGAAGTGTTAGGATCATGCAACTATAGAGTTAAGAATACTGGGTGTTAGGATTAGGCTAATAGGATCAGGGGATGTTTGGATTTGGAGTGACCTTTGACCAGTTCTTAGACACATAATTGCATTGCTTATAATTGTGACAACATTCCCTTATTGGGTGATGTTGTCGATAAGGTACACTATTGTTGATTAAGCTTCATCAGAATGGGTTTTTTTCTTCCGATTTTGATGTAATGCAACTTTTTTGGCGTGTGCAAAAATGTAAACGAAAGTCTAAGGGTGGAAACTACCTATGACTTCTTTCATAATACAAGATCATTGAAGGTTACGATCCTTCATTTTCATGTTTGTACGATTTCACTATGTTTGTTCAAGCATTTTCCATTACGTAATGATGAAATATGGTTGAATTAACCCTTAAAAAGTAGTAATTTGACAGTGTGTGCTATTATCAAACATATCTTAAAACTAAAACATGTTTGCTACAAGTAGTTTGTATGAAGGCAATGGTGGTAGGACGCATTCCACAAACTACAGGAGTGAATTGGTAAGTGACCATATATGCTAATTAGAGGGAATTTGTTTGTAAGTTTTGAATGTAGTTATGTGGTACTATGATAAAAAAAAATCTGCAACTATAAAAGGGTGTAGAAAATAATGTTTGCATCTGCTTTAAAGTTTAATATTAGGATAACTAGATGTTTGAATGTTTGGAAAAAATTATTCATAAAAGTCTGTTCTCATTACAAAGAGCTTTAGTATGTTTTGCATCACAGAATTAAAGAGTATAAACATATAGTAGTATAATTGTGAATGAAATATTTATTCGCAGAAGAGGGCAATGGAATTCATAAGGGCGGTGAATAGTTTATTAATGGTGTGAATAGTTTTTGTTCGCTTGCTTAACATTCAAAATGTATAAGTAACTTTATGCGTATATAGTTGAATTTCATAGGAAAGCAGATTTGCTTCGGATTAAAGTGCCCGAGAAGCGCCATAAACATTACGCAACTTCAAATGCTACGCCGCGAACAATCCCGCAGCAAATAAACCAACACACTGTTTGTGAATGGAACGTACTACCTTGGTTATAGATGGAGATGAAAACCTATTTTAGGCCTTTCATGACCTCCATTGGTTGAACTGTTGAACCCCACGTTAATCCCATGTTTTTCTCTCAATCACACAATATTCAGTATGTTATTAGGATTCCTTGCATCTTATATAGCCTATCCTTCTTTAGTAGTTTATGCTAAGAGCGATGGTGAAGTGTTTAATACCAAAGACTGTGATTCTTTTTAAAGTTAACAAACGGTATGCGGTCTCAATTTTTTAAGTTTATGTCCACTTTCATTACGTCAAGAAACATTGTTATAATGTTGTACTTCATTTGTCAATTTGGTTTTCATTTTAGTTTTAGATCTCCAGAAGATTTTCTTCAATGATGAAGGAAGAAGAGGGCATTTCTTCATACACAAGACTATCTCTAACCACAAATGAAAGATGATTATTTTTAAATTATGTTAATGTGTTATCCTTATAAAATTGTTTTTATTTATATTTATTTTGTTGAATTTGTTTCCAGATAATTATAATAAATATAGTACATAGTATGTTTTGATGATAACGTAACAACAAAAAACCTTTGACATCAATTTAGTGTTTTTCACTATCTTTTGAGTACCAAAAGACACAAGTTGAATTGTGATTATCTTGCTCATATGTTGATAAAATATATACTCTATTTTATATACCTTTATGTGTTTATATAATGGATGATTAAACCTATCAGTATCCACATTTGCTTCACGATGTTAATAGAAGAACTTTAAGTACACTTAGTCAAAAGAACATATTGGCGCGTGAGGTCATATTCACGATGCTTCACATAAGTACCAAAACTAATAATGCCCTCAACAAATAAGTTTGTTTAAAGTTAAAGCGTTTTAAAAAAATTATGTGCATCAGTTGTTTGATACAGTGCTCAAATGAAGAAAGTAGCTTAACAATCCAATTTTGCTCACAGACTAAGCCCGGTGCAACACACAGGAGTTGACAAGCCTCTTATTGTATAATCTTTAATGCAAACAATAATAATATTATTACATTCTCTTTCTTTATTAATGCCAAAAGATTAAGCATAACATTTAAGTAATAGCAATATAAGTTAGAAAAATAGGTTTACAACCTTTTAATGCACAAATATATTAAAAACACTCCATTACTCGAAAGTGCAACAATATTTTCACATTATGCAATATAAACAAGCTACAACCGATCAAAACATAAATCAAACATAACCAATTACATAAACTTACTCAAACCTTAAATAGTCGTTTTTCAGGATGTCGTTGTAAGGAAAACATAAAATTAAAAATATTGTTCCTCGAAAATTATGTTACAGGGTACGCACCGCCGCAACGCGCGGATAACCTGCTAGTATAAATTATATGAAAATACAATTTAGAAAACGTACCCTCAACTGTTAACTATTTATGACTTTTTTATATAATAAATTGTATTTATCAAATATATGACATATATCTATCGATTCATTCAGATCAAAAAATACCCGCCGAAAGATCTTCGAATTGCGAACTAAATGAGCATTAAGTTTAATATACGTAGGAAAAAACCTTACAAAATGTTCCCTCGACTTTTAACAATTTACGACTTTTTTATATAATAAACTTTATTTATCAAGTATATAACACATATCTACCGATTCATTCAATAAACATAACGAGCCCAATATTGCAATGCTTATGGCCCGCGCAACGCGCGGGCTATCTTCCGTGATTAGGGTTGTAAGCGAACCAGACGAACACGAACGAAGCCTTGTTCATGTGCGTTCATTTAATTTTAGCCAGACAAATAAACGAACACGATCGCTTAAACGAATGAATTTTCTTGTTTATGTTTGTTTATTAAGAAATATTATTGTTCATGTTCGTTTATGTTTGTTTATTAAGATACAAATCGAACATAAACAAGTGAACATAAACGAACGAACATAAATAAACATAAAATTTACAAAAATATACACAATATTGTGTTCCCTAAGTGTTATTTTGTTGAAGTGAATCAATTATAATATTATATAATAAAAAGATGTGATAGACGAACATAAACAAATATACGACCATAAACGTACGAATAATCGAACGTTCACGAACATAAATGAACGAACAAAACTTTTGTTCATGTTCGTTCATTTAACTAAACAAACGTAAAATGTTGTTCATGTTTGTCCATTTAATAAATAAACGAACCTAAACGAACTTTTTACCGAACGGTTTATGAAATGTTCACTAAACGTTCAGTTCGTTTACAGCCATATCCGTGATTGTTAAAAAAAATGCTCGGTGAAATAAAATACATGCGTTGAATAAAAGTTAGCTCCGCTGCAAAGAGCGCGCACATTCCCACTTAATACTCATTTGAAATCGAATCGCAAAATATCATGACCCGCCGCAACACGCGAGCTATCTCGCTTGTTGAGTCCATTTATAGAAAACTTGTATTCTAATCTGTCAATTCCAGCCCATTTTTGTTATTGACATGTCGGCTAGGCCCATATTAAGACAACAAGCCCATCACCAATTTGAAGATATATGTAATAATCGACCCATGTGTGTACAAGAAATTAAGTACTTATGGTATTGCATGCATGCAATATCAAATAGTTTTACTTTGTTTACTTGCTTTATATAAGTACTTAAAATGGCTTTTGATTTGTATAGTTTGGAGAGTTAGAGTACGATAATGTTGTTTAGGTTTGTGTGTATGTGAACAAAAGAGTATTTTAAGTTTTCAAATATTGAGGCAGAGCTGCTTGAAATTAGTACTTAAAATATAGTGCTTGGATTAGGTTAGTTTGTAAAAAATGCAGCAATACTCGAAAAAAATAATATGTGAAAAAAATCTATCAAATCCCTTTAGAAAAGGTTTAAGCTAGGTTATACGCGATCATAACAAGTTTAACTTAATTTCACCTCGATAACCACTTTGAGATCAGAAACGGCTTAGTTTTAATTAGTAGCATATACAGTCAAGAAGAATAAGCAATCCCAAATGGCCCCTTATTTGCTTAATGCTGAAGCTTAAACTGATTATAGTGTTTGAATGAATTTTTTTATATAGCCTTACATGTTAAGAGGATAAACATTTTAAAATAAGCAATCGCAAACACCTCTTAGGTATTTGGGGGTTTTCGGGATGAGTGTGGCATTCTAACTGTGAAAGAGACGATCCAGTTTGATGTGTTTTCATGTAGCGAATATTTTTTCCTTATGGGGTTGTTTGGGAATTGGGATTGCTTATAAAAGAGAACATCATATCGTGACTGTGTTCTAATATAACGATAAGTACAGTCTTTTGTTTTAGCCATCTACTAGGTTTTTTATATGTAAACAACTCATTTGTTTTGGAATAAATTCAGGCAGATAACAACGGATTTTTTATATGTAAACAACTCATTTTTTATACCTTTTAATTCGATCAATCCCCAATCCCTCTCATTCGTCTCCCTTCACTCTTAAGAAAGCTTACTTCGTATTCAAGCAATAACATAGTGCTAGAACTAAAACTAGTCGTTTTGCTGAAGTAGAACTTGTAGACGAAATCATTTAACTTTATGAAGAACAGAATACGTGTCAGTTTGATTTAGAACAGTTACGCAAATGTGAGGTATGTTTATTGAGTATTTATGTAGCTTTTTTCGATGTTTTACGTGCATGCAGGGGCGTATCCACATAGAACACAGGGTATGCACGTGCATACCTTGTGTAAAAATTATACGGTGTAAAAAAAGCTCTACACTCGAATATTTGAAATCGAATCATTACTATATCAGATATATGTGCGGAGCCTGTTAGTGCTTGGCATCTATTTTGTTTACTACAAATGGTTGTGTAAGCAAACTATGCCAGTTGTATGTGCTTTTCGAGCATTTACAGATCCAAACTAACAATTGGGTGTAGATGGCCATCATGCAACAATCCTAATAATGAAATGGAAACAAAGTGGGGATTAGTTGTGGAGTAACTGAATATAATAACCCAAGTACAATAGCAAGTATTGTTCATTCCCTCAAGGGACATGTTGACATATCCACTTTAGCTTTGCAGCCTTGCCTATTACAAGTTTAGTCTAAAAATAGACTTTTCGACATAATAATTCACACTTATGTACGGTCGCTGGAAAATAGGTGTTGATCTAGGAAGAATGCAATTCTTCGTATCTTGGCAGGGAAAACCATTAGGTTTGCAGCCATGCCAAATGAACCCCAGCTCATTTGACACACCCGGTTTGTTAACACGCGATGATGATTGTTTTATGCAATTCCATTTTCTTTGATGCATATCCGAGCCTCAGCCGTGAACTTATATTTTCTCAGTGCAGTAATGTAATTTGTAGTAGAATCAAGCGCTTTACATCCTTCAATAGAAGAACCGATAACAAAATACGTATATTATCTACAAACTCATGCGAGTTACGAATTGCATATAGATATAATACATATTTTTGTTATTAGTTCTATTGAAGGATGTAAACCGACAACTATTAATTATGGTAACGTATAGAGAATGTATTCTTTTTGTTGTCATATTTAGTTCCATAAAAAACTCGATCATTGATAGAATGCGTTCTTACCAAAGAAGGATGCATAATTGAAGAGAATGTCGTGATGAGTAATTTGGTTCATATTGCTTTTCGCCGTGTCCTCTTTTATTCATTATCGGTCTTTGTGCACTTCTATCTTATCACTCATCAGGGCCTTTTGTGGAATTGAAAATGAAAATACATAGAATATGTGTATTTAAGTTATGTTTCAAGCAATCTATTCAAAATGGGCAGATCATCTCAAACTGTTGATACATGAAATTAAATGTTGCATTTCTTTTAAATAAATGATGTATGATATTAAACGTTTCCGTTCATTTCCACTTATAAAAAATGACCTTATGATACAATGTTTGACACAACACCTACAACGACGTCACATAGAATACTCAGCTCCACAAACGCCCCGTCGCTGAGCGCGGGTTGAAATACCTCAGCTCTGATACCAAGATCTAGAACGGCACCATAAACAAAAGAGAATCACCTCTCTTATTGATGATCCATGGAGGTTACCATCAACCCCTTTTGTAGGTGTCTCATTTGACCCACAACTGTTACCCCGGTCCTACACCCACACTACATCACCATCACTAAACATATGGGCGTTAGAACAAAGAAGGCTAAAACCATCCACCAGAAAGGAGCCAACCTTTTCACAAGAATCACAATCCATTGCTGACGTTGTTGCTTCAACAAAAACCACTTATGTCCTCCCGATTCAGAAGGTGAACCCTGTTTTAATGTTCTTAAACTCACTCACCCAAACCTACAAGCCCCAAAATACCCAATTCATTGCCCCAGTCATCAAACCCTAAAAGGACTATGAAGAATTTGACAATGTTAAATCATTTAAACATTTGTTCATGGCTGAACCAGAAAATGCAGAATCAACAGTCGAGTTTGATGCAGAAGATTATGAAGAACATCACAAAAACCTAAACCAAGAGACTCCCACAGAGTTCCCAAAGTCTGACATAAAACAATACTTCACTTTTGATGAAATACCACCTTCAAAATCGCGTGAAAGAAGCATCGAGATGCTAACTTGGTGTACTGCAGAATTGCAGTATTATACCATTGACGTTGTCATAAAGTGATTCTTAACCAGGCTCTAAGGACGTGTCAGAGACTGGTATCACAGTCTTGGCGAATATGGCCAACTTCAGATACAACAGTCAATATCTCCTGAAGCATTCATGAGTATTATATACTCAAAATTTATTGGCAGTCTGTGGGAACACACAACCCATGCTAGAGAAGAATTCCTTAAGATGAAGTGTTGTTCCTTCCAGAAGAAAGATTTAGAAAAACACTATGATCGCATGTCCCAGTGATTCTACTATTTAAATGAAGTAGATGCTGTCAATCTAAAGCAAGTCTTTCTTAACTCCTTTCCAGAATCTCTTGGAAACGAAGCATATCGGGCTTTAGAAGCAAGAAATGTCACAATAGCCCAAACAACACTTGGCGAGCTGTACCAGTTAAATCTTAATGCTTTGGCAAAACTTTGCAACGAGAAAAAGTTCCTTGCTAAATTCGAAAGAACTGGAAAACGCCTTAGAACAGCATGTGATGACAAATACCTGTAGATAAAATGTAAAGATAAGTCATCATGCGATTGTACTCACACAAAAAGGAAATTCCACTCTGACAGGCGCTTCATTTGCCAAAAAAGAGGTCATTTTGCAAGAAATTGTCCGGATAAGAAAAGATCTCAGGCACTAATCCATGCTTTAAATCAAGTAGAACCAGTTGATGTTTCTGATCTAGAGTCACTTTATTCTCTAGATGATGAGCCCAGTGACTCAGTCTTGTGCACGATCGCCAACTCAAAGTTTTCATTCGATGATGATTCTGAAACATATTCACTTGAAAGTGATTCTGATTTTGGGGTCCACATGATTAACCCAATACCGCACGTCTTACCAATATAAGAAGACCCACCATTGCCTCTTGCAAAAGTTCACCTCCTTACGGATGCATACGCCAAGCCTATTTCGGTTATTGCATTCTTTGATACTGGTTCCCCAGTCTCAATTTTGAATCCTAATATCCTCCCAGATCACTATTGGAAGCCTCACCACCAGAATTTCATGGCTGCTAATGGGGAAAATTTGTCATTGAAAAAATAAGCGTCCCTATTAATATTCGGTTGTTTCCAAAATGTGTAATAAAAAGAAGGCTCTTAGGATCAAGCTCCCATGGAAAAGATCTCTTGATTGGTTTTGACATTTTGCATAAACTACCAAACTTACATTGGTCAGGTGAAGGTCTTAACTACAAAAGCTTTTTTAATCCATGGACAGCCATGCATCACCTTTTTGTCGCAAGCATCACCCCACCCATATTCAACATCAACAGTATAAAGCAAAGACTTATCCGAACCTATTGTGTCTCCTCCCACACTAAATTCCTAACCAAACACCCTTCACCGTTATGGTTGAATCCTTTATTTTTTGTCTCACTCCTTTTTAAACAAAACAAAGATGTCAACCCTACAAAAGCAAGTCACCCTGGAATGAACCCTGATAATTACTAACTTGCTAAAGAAGAGTGTGAACAACTGGTTTCCCAAGGCATTATTGAACCCACTACCTCACCATGGGCATGTGAAGCCTTTTATCTCAATAAGAGAAGCGAGCAAGTTCGTGGAAAACTAAGATTGGTTATTAATTATCAGCCGCTAAATCATTTTTTAGCTGATGATAAATTCGCACTTCCTCAGAAGAAATCCTTGTTTCAGCACTTGGCAGATGCTAGGATTCTTTTTAAGTTTGATCTCAAATCTGGGTTTTGGCAGTTAGGTATCAAGCCTGAAGATAGACCAAAAATAGCGTTTTGTATAACAGATCATCATTACCAGTGGAAAGTAATGTTGTTTGGTTTAAAAAATGCTCCATCAGCTTTCCAAAAAGCAATGATAACCATTTTTGAGCCAATCCTTGCCAATACACTGGTTTAGATTGATGATATTCTCATGTGTTCCCTAGATGAACAGTCTCATGCAGAATTACTTTCAAAGTTCTGTTCTTTAGTAGCCAAGTATGGGATTATGTTATCAGAGAAGAAGATGGAAGTTAGGGTGACTACAATCCAGTTCTTTGGCATTGAAATTTCTAACGGAAAATACCAACCCCAACCACATGTGGCCCAAGAATTACTAAAGTTCCCGGATAAATTATCTTTACAAAAGATAATTCAACAGTTTATTGGGTTAGTCAACTATATGGCAGATTTCTTGCCAAAATTGTCACATCATACTGCCTTGTTGTTTCCCTTGTTAAAAAGAATCCCTAGAGTGGACGTCAAGACAAACTGAAGCAGTAAAAGCAATCAAGTGCCTAGCAGAAAAGATGCCTCCATTAAAGATTCCTGCCTCCTTAGAAAAAAGAATCTTGCAGACAGATGCAAGTGATGAGTGTTGGGGAGCGGTCCTACTTGTTCAAGATAATAATAATAAAAGACACATTTATAGATACAAGAGTGTCACGTTTAAAGCATCTGAGCAGCATTATCACTCCACGTTCAAAGAAATCCTTGTAGTCAAACGAGGCATTAAGAAGTTCCAGTTTTATCTAATAGGACATGACTTCCAAGTTGAAATGCACATGTCTTCCTTTCCACGCATGCTACAGTTTAAAAGAAAGATGCTCCCTCATGCACAACTTTTGAGGTGGTCAAAATGGTTCTCACAGTGGAAGTTCATAGTAAAACACATTAAAGGAACAGAAAACATCGTTGCAGACTTTCTCTCTCCTCCAAAGGCCTATAAATTAGAGGAAAACTACCCAAAAGATGCAAGCCGAGTTAAGAAACACACTCCACGCTTTCTCTCAAAGGTGTTCTCGATTACTTCCCATAAAGAAGAAGGATCTTCTTCCAACCCCACACCAACAATCCCTATTTTTGATCTACCAGAGGAGATCGTTGAAACAATTGGAGACTTGACTTTTGAAAAAAGAGCTAAATTATGCTACAAAATGTTTCTTACTATCCTCCTCAAAAACCATGGACTGTGCGTAAAAGGCCTTAGGTTTCATCCAGACTACCCATTCCTCAACATCTTTCACATCTATGACCTATGGAAGTTTCCAAAAGAAGCACTGTGCTTCTTCTACTACGTGCAGTATTGGGTTGATTATGTGGACCCCAAAATCAGAATCACTTTCAAGTGAATCTGTGTCAGAATCATCATCGGATGAAAAATCTGAGTAGGCGATCGTGCACAAGACTGAGTCACTGGGCACATCATCTAGAGAATAAAGTGACTCTAGATCAGAAACATCAACTGGTTCTACTTGATTTAAAGCTTGGATTAGTGCCTAAGATCTTTTCTTATCCGGATAATTTCTTGCAAAATGACCTCTTTTTTGGCAAATGAAGCACCTGTCAGATGTTCTGCCTCGTTACTTTTTCTTTCTTATGAATTTCCACTTCTTGCTGCTTCGTCTGAAAAACTAGGGTTTACCAGAGAGACTTGAATATCTTTTAGAGTGGAATTTCTTTTTTGTGTGAGTACAATCGCACGATGACTTATCTTTACATTTTATTTGCAGGTATTTGTCATCACATGCTGTTTTAAGGCGTTTTCCAGTTCTTTTGAATTCAGCAAGGAACTTTTTTTGGTTGCAAAGTTTTGCCAAAGCATTAAGAATTAACTAGTACAGCTCGCCAAGGGTTGTTTGGGCTATTGTGACATTTCTTGCTTCTAAAGCCTGATATGCTTCATTTCCAAGAGATTCTGTAAAGGAGTTAAGAAAGACTTGCTTTAGATTGACATCATCTACTCCATTTAAATAGTAGAAACAATACTTCATCTTAAGGAATTCTTCTCTAGCATGGGCTGTGCATTCCCACGGGCTGCCAATAAATTCTGAGTATATAATACTCATAAATGCTTCAGGAGATATTGATTGTTGTATCTGAAGTTGGTGATATTTACCAAGACTATGATACCAGTCTCTGAGACGTCCTTGGAGCCTGGTTAAGAATCTCTTTATGACTACGTCAATGGTATAATACTACAATTCTGCAGTACACCAAGTTAGCATCTCAATGCTTCTTTCACGCCATTTTGATTGTGGTACGTTGTCAAAAGTGAAGTGTTGTTTTATGTCAGACTTTAGGAACTCTGTCAGAGTCTCTTGGTTTGGGTTTTCCTGGTGTTCTTCATAATCTTCTGCATCAAACTGGACTATTGATTCTGCATTTTCTGGTTCAGCTATGAACAAATGTTCAAATGATTCAACATTGTCAAATTCTTCATAGTCCTTTTGGGGCTTGATGAATGGGGCAACGAATTGGGGGTTTTGGGGCTTGTCAGTTTGGGTGAGTGAGTTTAAGAACATTGAAACAGGGTTCGCCTTCTGAATCGGGAGGACATCAGGAGTTTTGGTTAAAGAAACAACGTCAATAATGGATTGTGATTCTTGTGAAAAGGTTGGCTCCTTTTTGGTGGATGGTTTTAGCCTTCTTTGTTCTGACGTCCATATGTTTAGTGATGGTGATGTTATGTGGGTGTAGGACTGGGGTAACGGTTGTGTGTTAAATTAGACACCTATAAAAGGGGTTGATGGTAACCTCCATGGATCATCAATAAGAGAGATGATTCTCTTTTGTTTATGATGTCATTCTAGATCTTGGAGTTGATTCTTTAAGTTCTTCATTTCAGCCTATTTTTGGGAGATAGAGGATGAAGGTTGAGTTGTAGGCGAGGTTTGAATGATTTGGATGATTTCTTGGTGAAGTTCTTGGATTTTGAAACGTAGTTCATTGATGATACTCTCAAGGGATCTAACTCTTGATGAAAGATACTCTTGACTATTTGTGATCATACCTTGTAAGAGAATTTTCACAAGAACTTTGTTCTGAGCAACAGCGTTTTCACTCTGCCAATTCAGGGTGGCTTCAGTAGGACTGATTGTGTTTGCATGCCCAGTTGGACCGATAGTTGTTGGGTTTTTTATCTTCCAATAATGTTTAGTACGACTATCAAGGTGTTCAAAGGCAGCGAGGGCTGAGAATTCTTACTCATATTCCTGTGGATATGAACATGAAGGATCTTTGCTTATTGGAAACACTGGTAAGTCTTGATGGAGGATGGATAAGGCCTTTTGGTTGTATGGTGATAGTTTAGGTGGTGGTGGTGATATTGGCGGGGGTTTATGTCGTGATGGTGGCGTCTTGTATGGTGGTAATGGCGGTTGACTTGGCTTTGCTTTTGGTTATAAGACATAATAGTCAAATTTTCTTAAAGGTTCTCCAAGAAGTCCAACTGTTGGATCACCTTTTTCATACCTTCTTTTAAGTTTTTGTTGCGAGGATTTCTGATTCTTAGGAAGATCTTCATCATCATCAATTTTTGCGGCTTCATCTACGCAACTTTCACAATTGCATACACCCCACAATATGTGTTTAACTTCTTAAGCGGGCTCTTGATCTGTTGGTGTGATCATATGAATCCCTATGGGAAAAAAATTATCTGACTTGGGTTGTGAGGATGAGAATTTGATCTCAACTAAGTCATTCTCGTGTCTCATAAATTCTGGAGCTGATGTTAGCCGAACAGGAGCCTGATAAATCTGTTCATAATTAGTTATCCATTTTTCTGGAATCAATTTAACTAATTCGTCTTGGGATAATTGCTTGGGGACATAAGTACAGGTTGGTGTTGCGTTAGAGTCAATATCTATTAACAAAGCATCTCCTGCATTATCTTGTCCTGAGAATGTCTAGCGAATGATTTTGGACTCGGTAGGCCATTTGGTAATGAAAGGTAGCCTGGAACGTATTCACTTGAGGTGTGCCACCAATCTGGATTTGGGCTAGAGTTGTGAGTAATGACATATCATTGAGAGGCATGTTGAAATTTGGGTAAAACATGACAAAAATTATTCCTGCGTTTAAGGTAGTTTGTATGGTACCAATACCTGCGTGTTGGTATTCTACAAACCTTATATCAAGTAAGGCTATTCGAGAATATGCAGGAAGACCTTTTCTTCCATGAAAGGTTAATGCTAACCTTATAGCACCAAAATGAATATATGTGTGTATCCTTGTGTTAAACAATGACGAGTAAGGTCCGATGGTGGTGACAAAGATACCAAGTGTTCAACCTGGGATGTTGGTAATTAATGGGAGTCAAATTTAGAGGTTTGGACGAATTCTTTGATTTGTTTGTTTGGTGCAAAACCTATCAATTGTTTGACTCATTTTGTGAAGGAACGGGTTGGCTTTGTGAAGATTTGGTAAGGGTTTACCAAAGGCATTTCACTTACGGAAATTATGGAATCATTTGGAACATAGGAAATTTCATATAGTTGATCTATTTTAGATGCAAAGGACTGACGGAAGCTAGAGGAAGATGAACGACTAAAGAGGTTGTTGCTACTCATTATTTTAAGAATTATAGACTTTATTTTCTAATTCTATACTCTCCTGAAGGAAACAACTGCGATCACTGTTGTCGACTTACATATCTTGCAACGGCCCTGATAGAAGATAGAAAATAAATGAATCCAATTCTTAAAATTATATACTTTAAGGTTTTAAATTAAATTCTGAGGTTCTGATGTAAAAGATCAGCAACTAAGCTGCAATCAAAGAGCATACTAATCAAGAACTTAATTAAAGGAAGTATATGAGTACAAACATGGTATGAGCGTATGGCTCTGATACCAAAGGGTAGGGGAGTTGTGTAGATCTATAAAAGACCTGTAAGAACTATGGAAGACTAGACTATATGTAGAAGAAACTTAAGAAGTTAAGAGAAGATCATAGAGAGCAGATTGTAGAGAGAGAAGTATAAGAAACACACATATATTACTTCAAATTTTGATGCCTTATAATGGGAAGATACATGGCTATTTATAGCCTTGATTGGTACAATACGCAAGCTTATAGTATAAGCATACTTACTTTTTTACATAATTACCTTATGACATAAGCGCTTACATCATTTAAGGCATGACATCATTGCATATGTCATTATTCCATACTAGAACATACTAGAGATATTAAACATAATTAAGCAAATAAAACATACTTAAAATATTATTATACTAAACATTAAATGTTTAGCCTTCTTTATGGACTCCAGCAAGCATCAGGGTGTGTCGGGTCATCTTCGAATGGATCAAAATGTTCATCGTCATCTGAAGACCAGAGTGATCTAGCATCATCATCATCATCTAATGTTTCTACTTAACAATGATCAAAGTTGTCATAAAGCTACTGTTTATTTGCTTCGGTCTATTTGTATGCATCTGGATGGTCTTTACTCCATACCGATATGTTCCACATTACGTAATATGGAATCTTGTCTGGGTCAACGCCATTTTCTCTTGCCATCAAACTTCTTGTGTCTGCATAAAGGTTTTGGAGTTTTCTTTCACACCTTCTGCTGGATGGGTTAACCTTGTACCAGTCATGAATAAAGCAATATGGGGCGTAGTACATAACTGATCCATTATCATTAACGACTTTAGGTGGTAGGAAAGACCCTGTCCTTCAAAACATTACTTGTACATAAGTTCCTTTTCCGGTGGTTGTTAACCATCTAGTCTATTGGTGATGTGGGGCAAACCATTGTAGCATAGTAAGTAAATGTTTAGAGTGGGGGGGAACATCCTTAAACTGGCTCTTGCTGACATATGATAGGAGTTTTTCTGCATTGAAGGTTATGCCAATCGTGAAGCTTTCAAAGAGGTAGTAGAAAAAGCATAGTGCTTCTTTTGGAAACCACCATAGGTCATGGATGTGGAAGATGTTGAGGAATGGGTAGTCTGGGTGAAACCTGAGGCCTTTTATGCATAACCCATAGTTTTTGAGGAGGATAGCAAGAAATGTTTTCTAGCATAATCTAGCTCTTTTCTCAAAAGTAAAGTCTCCAATCGTTTCAACTATCTCCTCTGGTAGATCGAAAACAGGGATCGGTGGAATGGGGGTGTATAACAACCCGTAATTTTCATCAATGTAAATATCCATCTATTAAATTAGATGCACTGTAATATCCATCTATTATATATATACCACCTTTTTACAGGGAAATTTTTGCTTTATCTCATTTTGCAACGTAACTTGCATATCTAAAGTAAACGAGCTCACGCAATCTCTACCAATGCCATCTATATCTATGTTTATATCATATAAACATCCTAATATGTCAAGTCTATATCTTAATATCATTTTTACCAAGTACATTATCCATTTAACATACTTTTCAAAACATTATATCAAAACAGGCATTAAATGTAAACGTTTATATCAAAACCCTAATTATATGTAACGTATACATATAAAATGAACATGCAAGCCTTTAAAGCATGTGTACAAGTGTATAATGCACCATATTTGAATAACGTTTCCCTCTAAATAATGTACAACTTTCTAAAGCTCAATGTATAAGTCAATAATGCAAGAAAGTCAAATTAAAACTAGGTCATTTTACCTCCAAATTCATTTTAGTTTCTTACCACCACTTTAACACAAGGTACAAGCACTTAATGCATGACTCCTAAACTAAACTTAACCCTAATGTCATATAAAACCCAATTCTAAAACCCTAAACCTAAACAAAATCCCTGAAACCCTAATTTCAACTTTAAACATATAAACTAGACCTAAAATTAAAACTTAAACACTTTACTCTAAGCACTTAATCCTAAAACTAATTTCCTAACCACTTATTTTCTAGCACTAACCCTAACTTAAAATTAAAACCACTAAACCTAAAACAAGCCCTACCAACCAACCCGTGACCTATTTGGCTCCATTTTAACACCTTTTCTATACACAGCACCATCATAGCTCACTCTTCATAACCTCAACCATGACATCTCCAAAACCAGCGCCTAGCAACCAACCCTCCATCACATCCTTGCTAAGCTACTTGGCCTCTAAGTGCATACTTCACCCTCCTGGAACAACCTTTCTAGTCTGAACCTACAATAATAAACATTCCTACTTTCAAAATCTAAACCTTTAGCTATAATTACTATTTTTTTCGTTAATTGAATTCAACCTTATACTAGGATATGAAACTAATCTTTCAAAGAAAAAACTTGGGCACTAAGGATACTGACCATAATAAATAGACCAAAACCATAGCAAACCATTCAAATCACACATCATAATTCATTCAATTACAACAACTGGAGTCTTTATTCTGAAAAAATAATGGATATTGTGTAGTCTCTAAGACTCATTTTGAGCCAAGATATCATGAAAAAATGATTAGCATTGAGTCGTTTATAGGCGTACGAACCCGAAAACCCCATTAGACCATTTTAGGCTCAAAAGTAATGCCTAGATCTGTTCATAAGGCTTTATTCTGTATTTAAAATGTATATAATACTATTAAGAACTTTTTTTCCCTAATTTTATTTTTTTATTTTTTGGGGACATCGAAAAAATTCTTTGTTGAAGCTTTTTGAAATCCTCAATACCCTGTGTTTTTTTATTAAAATCCTAAAAACGACCAGTTTTGTTTTTCTAGTAACAAATCCTTTTTTCTTAAACTTTTGTTCATTAGAAACATCTTATTTTATCTTATTCTACTTAACATCTATTAACAGCAAAATATCATTTGGAATCTTAAAATAAGCTTGCATGGCTTTTTGGACTTGTTTTGCAAATATTTCCATGCATAGGGGTATATATCGTAACTTTGAAATTTATAACGAAAAGATGTGTGGGCTGAAAATGTCATTATTCTATGTTATAAATCATAAGGACCTATTTTTCCAAGTTTCAAAGTTAAAGGTTTAAATTATATATATTTATATATAAAGGACTAAAGTTGTAAAAGTTTATAAACCAATGGTATATATTGCCAATTTTGCAAACTTAAAAATATAAGATATAATATTTTTATATAAATTATAAAAGTATATATTAAGATTATAAAACTATATTTTATTAAAACCCGACACATTAATCGTTATTAATCACTGATCGACGCATTATAAAACAATTATGTTATATATTTAACATCGACTAACTTTTGAAGCAACTTAAAATCTAATCGTATCACGTTACTAGGGAATTTCATATGAAGGGTTTCATTTAAGTTTTCATTTTGACGAGTTTGCTGGGTTTACGATTTAAAGTGCCCTGGTTCCTCAAACGATACTACATGGCCTCTAGATTATGATAGCCCAAACAGCGATACAATATTTACATAATTTAATAAATCAAAGATATACGTTAAACTTTATGAAGTTTTAAAACATAAACAATCACACTAAGACTTGACATATCACCCCAAGTTGCGTGACGAAGCCGTTACTTTCACTTGATATACTTTTGTCATCAATCAGATTTCCCTATACTGTTAAGGTGAGTTCATAGCCTTGCATTTAACTCTTTTAAATGTTTCATAAACCCGCGAGGGGGATACATGCTATAAACCATGTACACGTATTTTCTAAATATATGCTATCACTCACCCCCCATGTTAAGTTTATTTAACACTCTGTCGTATTAGTCCCTTTATGCCAAATGACCCCCACCATCATGACCATTAATTACTGCATTGCGAGTGAACGCGAATTATTGTGAATAGACAATTGGACTTGACGGACTCACGTTTGTGTTAGAGGATTAGGTAACCCAAACGCACTATATTTAAAAATTTTAGGTTTTGGAAATTTACTACTAGGGGGCCTTTATCTTTATATATTATCATTATTGTTTATACAACAAGTCAGTTTGAGGCCATGAGCATTAGACGTAATATTACTGTTGTTCCATATATAATTGTACTCATTCAATTTTTTCAATTTATAATAATTATTCCAGAGTGGCTAACAACGTAACACACTTCTTATGATGACTTGTATTCACAATATTTTTTATAAACCTATGAATTTCACTCAACCATTTTGTTGACCTTTTTTGGATGGTTTATTCTCAGGTTAACGTAATATCTATGGCACGCGACGTGGCACTGGACTTGTAGATGGCTAAAAAATATTACTCATTCAAACTTTATGTTTTCATGTAGATTTAGGGACCTCTTGTTTTATAAACTATGATGAATTAATGAATGATATCTTATCTTTTATGAAACGTCTCTTTTGAGTCGTTTTCTATGATTATGACTGTTGTACTATGAAATAATACCCCAGATTAGCTTCCGCTGCTATATGTCAAAAATGAGGGTGTTATAGATTGGTATCAAGAGCCACGATTATAGAGAACAAGGTTAAAACCTTAACTATAACTACTTTTCTTTTTCCATCCAAGAAAGTTCTCCGTGCCACTACATCTCCCAAATAGTATGTAAAGATACATAGCTATTATACTATTATATAAATAACTTATGTTATTTACTACGGGGTTGTTAACAGAGTGATGTCTTCTCCCAACCATCCTACTTCCGATATTAAGGATGCTTTTTCCTCCAACTTTCTGGACTATATCCCGGCTTCCCCGGACTATGTCTCAGCTTCACCAGGAAAAACTTATTCTAGCTCTTCAAATAACTCATTTGGTGTAGTTCCAATAGTTTCACCAACTCTTTCACTTTTTCATGATGACCCCTATATGAAGGTCATGCATGCATACTATGCTAAAGAATCACCTATTCCATCACCAACCATTGTGCCTCCATCTACAATGCTATCTCCAATATTTAATACTTAAGACTTCTTTCTTCCGGAGGAATTATTGTCACCTAAGAAACAAGGCCATAACCAATCATTCTCCTCTACTTCTGCCCTACCTCAAGAATTTGAGATGGGAGAAAGCTCTCGTAAGATAAGTCTGGAACATCACGAGGAGCAAATTGAGGAAATCCTGAATCACCTAGATGAACTCTCTCTCGACCGCATTAAGCACATAAAAGACAAAATAGAAGGTCTCGGAAAAGGTTGGTGATTATACAACAAGATTTTGACAATCTGGAAGCTGAACTCCAAAAGGCTCATGCTCGAATTACTAAACTTCAAAGAAAGCAAATGGGAAATAACAACAAGATTGCTATGGCTCGCTTTAGGATTGCTAATCTAGAACAAATCATCAAAGAAATCCAAGTCCGTCACCAAGCAGACAAGGAAAGTCTTCTGAATGCAATCTATGAACTCAAGAACAGCCAGAAAGGACCATCGAACTGCTAGATTAGATACTAGTTATAGCTTTTGCTAGAACCTAGCCATGGGATGTGTGGTATAAATAACAACACTTGTCAAATTTTGACTATGTATAGTACAAAGGCAAGTTGTTTATGATATAATATATAACAACCCGTAATTTTCATAAATGTAAATATCCATCTATTAAGTTAGATGATGTACAATCTATCAATTATATATGAACTCACCTTTTTCAGGGAAATTTTTCGCTTTATTACATTACTTACTTTGCCAATATCTCGATGTACAACATTTCTTGCATAACTAAAGTTAACGGGCTCACGCAACCTACATATGGCAATCCTATCTTCATATATGTTTACAAAGTACATTATTCCTATAATGTAACATTCGCAACGTTATATCAAAACGGGCTTTAAACCGTTATCGTATGCCTTTAAACCCTAATTCCATGAAGGATTAACATCTAAAGTGAATGCACAAGCTACTAAAGCATATGTACAAGTAATATAACATCTCATTTGAAATATAAAATCTCTTCAAATCAAAGTACAAGTCCTTAAAAGCTCAATATACAAGTCATTAAGTATGATCTCCAAAATAGCCGTTTTACCTTTGTTTTCATTCTAATCTCTTCACCACCACTTGTGTACAAGCTACTACACTCAATATACAATGTGTAAACCCTAATTATTCTATTTATAAACTTTCATACATCTTTTTACACTCAAAACCTTAATTCAAAACCCTAAAACCGAGCTAGTTTCTAAACCATAACCCGTTTCTTGGTTTTTATCCATTTTAAACCTAAACCATTAATCAAATAAGTTGTAAATACTTAATTTACAATATTACAAATCCTATTTCATCATTATAACATCATTATACATGAATTAAATCCTAGAAACCCTAATCTAGTTCTAACCCTAAAACCTAAAATTAGGCCCTAGTTCAGAATCAGATCAGTCTATAAAACATAGGATCTGTGCAAATCAATAGGTTCTGGGTATTAAGTGAAAACACAAGTTTTTTAGCCCCTATGTCCATTTTATCAATTTTTTCGGTGGAATCAACCCTATTCGACGTCGGATGAATTAGTTATAGCTGAAATGGCAAAGGTGCGCAGATTCTGCACACCTGTAGTAAATGGATATTATCTCTAAACTTTTGTATAGTAACCCCCAAATATGTAAAACTAAATATTGTAGAGGACACAAATATCTAACAATTCTCACTAGTTTGAGCTTCAACGAAGTTACAGTTTACAAATTGCAACCATTTTACCAAGACTGATGTTGGCTGTCCAAAAACAGCCATGTATAAATCAAACTAAACACCCCTAAAATGTCTAGAACCACCTCCACCTTGCACCATAGCCTTCCTTACTCATCCCATAGCCTCTCCACATCACCTTATAGCTCCCACACATGTCCTCACCTGGTCTCTTAGCATCCTTAGTCACCAAGTTCCAAAACTACTATAAATAGGGGTGTTATGCCTCCATTTCAAATCATCCCCCACTTCCTCCTCTATAACCCATCATAGCAGCAATCCTTTACTCTAAGAAGATCCTAAGAGATCCTAAGAAGTCTCAAGAACAAAAGTGAAGCAAAAGAAACCAAGAAAAGAAGCCCCGGAGTCGTTATTCTAGGCGTACGAAGCTAAAAGTCCCGATTTCGACCCATTTCTAAGCTATAAGCTCAAGACCAGGTTCTCTAAGCTTATATTCCGTATTCATACCTTTATAATGTTCATATGATCATGCTAAAATAATAATATAAAGCTTTAAACTCAAAAACCTATGTGTTATACCTTTTTGATCTAAAACCGTACACTCGAAACCCTAATTTCATGTTTTTGCTTAATCTATAAGCTATCTTTAAACTATTGTTAGTAATCCAATCCAATAAGCTTAACTAAACCTTAAAAGTAAGTGCATTGATAATCATTAAAGAATTTGGAGCTTAAAACCCGAGCGTTTTCAGTTAAAACCCTAATATGACCTGTTTTGCTTCCTAGCTTAACGAATCGTTAATTTAAACTTGCGTTGTGTTAAATCTTCATATTTTAGTTTATTATAACTTATAAATGTCTATTGAAATGTTAAAATAAGCTTGCAAGGCAATTTGGATATGTTTTGTAAAAATTATCCATGCAAGGGGTATATATCATAACTTTCAGAAACTTATAACTAAAAGGACTAAAAGTGTCATTTTATCAAAGTTATAACTACAAGGGTCTATTATGTCACTTTTTTAAAGTACATGGTTTACTTGGTATATCTTTTAAACTTGAGGGACCAAAGTCGTAAAAGTGCAAAGGGTGTATTCTGCCACTTTTCAAACTCAAGGGTCTAAAATATAACATTTTGAAAAAGTATAAAAACACATTCAAAACAGTACAAGACATAACTTTAACCGACGTGCTTAACGTTTCCAGATATTGAATAAAATGCTTAAAATTGCTTATGTTATAACTATTATATCATTTATCATCGATGTGCTTTCAAAAAAATCATGTCCCGGATTCATATCATACCACAATACTAGGGAGCTTTATATTAAGGAGTTTCATCTTGGTATTACGTTCTGACTGAGTTGTTGGGTTTACGATTTAAAGTGCCCTAGCTCCTCAAACGTTTACTGAATGACTTCTGAATTATGATGGCCCGAGCGGTGTTATGATAATCTTTATATCAAAATCAACATCCATATTCAAAAATTACATTTTCAATCAAACTAAGACTTAACATATATTCACAGGTTGCCTGTGACAAAGCAGTTACTATTCATTTCATATACATTGCTATCAATTTCCCTATAATTGTTCAAGTGAGTTCATAGCCTCGCATTTTAATATTTTGTGTTTTATAAACCCGCGAGGGGGATACATGCTATAAACATGAATGCAATTATTTCTGTATGCTATTTCAATTTATTATTGCCTAAGTAACTGCTTTGCCTTTAAGTCCCCATAATCATGAACCGTTAATTACTCTCCGTAGTAAGCGCGAATGATGTGAATAGATCTATTTGGGTTGGACTCCCCGTTGGTGTACCCAGTTACGTGTAACCAATTGCACATCATTAGAAATCACGCGGGTATTTTGGCAAAGGTACCCGCAGGGGCTATAACGTATCACCATACCCTAAGGCTTCGGATTCATGAGCTAATGGCAATAATAAATATGTTTTCAATACCGGGTGTATATCAACGTAACCCGAATATCGCATTTGCATTCAAATTATATTACTTAAACCTATGGATTTCACTCAACCTTTGTGTTGACTTTTTAGCATGTTTTATCTCAGGTAACTAATGGCACGGAGTGGCGAGGACATGAAGATGGAAAAACCGTTATCATTCACACTTTGTAAATACAGATGTTGGGACCTCTCTTTTGTAAAAACTCTGATGAAATAACACATGCAAACATCAAAAAAGTGCGATGTTCGTTTCCTAAGCCATGACAACCGAAGTTTTTAAGCTTGAACATTATAAATGCAAATAAATTGCCAGTAATTCCCTGACTGAAGTTCTAACCCAAACATCTCCGGATTTGGACATGCTGATAACGTTCGGATGCCCCGTGATAGCTAGTCACTCCGAAACGGGGATGTCAATCCGTACCCGAAATATATCTGTCAATAACAGTCGCGCTCACATAAGCAGTTCCCACTCAACAACTATTGCACCACACTTAAAATTTTATATGAAAATTGTAAATAAATAATATAATTATTAGAAAAAAAATAAATAATAAAAGTTATATAAAAAAATAAAAAAAGTAATAAATAGAACAGAAGATAAAAAAAAATAAAATTTAAAATAAAAAAAAAAAAGTAATAAATATGAAAATAATAAATTTTAATATAATGAGAAATAAAAATGAAATTAAAGAAAAAATCTAGAATTGAAAATAAATAGAAAAAAAAAATTAAAAAAATAAAAAAAAAATTTAAATATAAATATAATATAAAATAAATAAAAAGAAAAAATTAAAAAAAATGAGTTATTGTATATAATAATAAATGAATATAAAAAGAAAAAAAAATAAAAATTTAAGGATTTTTAAAAAATAAAAAAAAAAATTAATAAAAAAAAAAAAAAGATAGAAAAATTAAAAGAATAACCATGAATAATAATTTATAATAAAAGCGCTTAAATATAAAATAATAAAAATATGAATTTAAAAAAATAAAAAAATAAAAGAAAGATAAGAAAAAATATAACTAAAAATAATGAATAATTAAAAAAGTTAAATAAATAATATATATATATAACTGAAAAATATGATTATTCATATATTGCAAGACATATAAAATGGATTTAAAAAAAAATTTTTAAAAAATATAAATAGAAAAAAAAATTAAGAAAAATTAATAAATAAAAAAAAAAATGGAGTATAAATAAAAAAGATTAAATTTAAGTATAAAAAAAATACTGAAATATTATAAAAAAATAAACTTAAAAATATAGAGATAAGAATATAAAAAATTTATAAGAATAAAACAGTTCAATGATAACGGGCTTCAATGTTATCGCGTACATAGCACACACTAATCGTTGTATAAAATTACACTTGCATCCAATTAGTAAAACAAAGCAATGATTCTCAACCCCAAAATGTAAATCATTAACATAAAATAAAAAAATAAAAATAAAACAAGTAAAACATGGGCATGAACTCACCTGAGTGAATAGGTGCCACTGGAATTGAGTAGATAGATATCCACATATGTATACCACAAAACCGTCAAAATGCCCTAAGAAAACACAACGAGCCAGTCTTAGTCTACAATTCATGCTAAAGACTCGATGTTATAAATTTGCTAGTTGATATATACTGTTAGTCACTTGTGTGGTGGTGTAACGTGTTTAAAAGTATTTGAAAAGTGTTTGATGGCTCTGGGAAAAACGTATATACTTTCTTAATAAATATACTTTATTTATTAAAGTCCTAAATTAAACCCGTTAATGTCCGAAATATAGTTAATATCGACCGATTTCTTAAGCATTTTTATTATTTCACTTTGATCACAAATATAACCCTTAAGCCTCTATAGATATTACACCTTAGTCCCCAGGTTATAAAATGTAAACATTTACAAACTGTAAACCCTTTAGTTTTGATAATTACATAATTAGTCCTTTAAGTTTACAAAAATGAAATTTAGGTCTTTATAGTTACTACTGGTAGATATAGTCATTACTACTGGTAGCATATTAGTTACTCCTGGTAGAATAATATTGTCATTAGTACTGGTAGTACTATAATGGTTACTACTGGTAGATATATCATTAACTTACTGGTAGCATATTAGTTACTCCTGGTAGAATAATATTGTCATTAGTACTAGGCAGTAATATAATGGGTTCTACGTACTGGTAGATATAAGGCTTTAACTATTGGTAGCATATTAGAGTACTCCTGGTAGAATAATATTGTCATTAGTACTGGTAGTACCATAATGGTTACTACTGGTAATGTTATAGTTAGTCCGGGTAGTACAAATGCATTCGTTAAGCTTATTTAAGTTTGCTTAAGCTGTTTGGCTTATTGATAAGCTCAGATGAGCTTATTTTGAGCTTATTGGGCTCGTTGGCCCAACAACCATTTACTGAAAATTAGTACCAAGGTCCATTAAGGTTCGTTTGGTTTTTAAAGGTATAAGGGCCTATATAAGTTTCGAAAAAGCTCGTAGTCCACCTAAATAAGCTCATAGAGCTTATTAATAAGCTATG
Source organism: Tanacetum coccineum (assembly GCA_026074375.1). Taxonomy (NCBI): domain Eukaryota; kingdom Viridiplantae; phylum Streptophyta; class Magnoliopsida; order Asterales; family Asteraceae; genus Tanacetum; species Tanacetum coccineum. Next base: position 40,346 of record BQNB010006947.1, on the reverse strand, counting down.
GTCTCCACTGTATTGGCCTGTTGGCCCTGAGTGTGGGGTCCTCGGTGGGTTAAACGAAGCCATTAGTGGCCCGTTAGGTGTTCTAGTACCTCTTAAGACACCGTTAACGAGCTAGTATACCAAATGTGAGCTTATTTTGCATGCATAGGGTCGTGTTCGCTACATGCACATGCTAGATAAGGTTGCCTACACATTCCTTATCCTTCATTCGTGTTCACAAGAAGTTCCATATAGTTTTTCTTACCATTTTGTGTAAAATAGTATATGTTACGTCTAGTCACCTAGTTTTTTCATAAAATAGGCACTTAAGCCCCAAGATTGACATAATCCATCTTTGTACAGCGTGTTTTAATTAGGTCCTTTGCACCACACAAAGTATAACATGACAGATATAGTGCGTGAACCCTATAATGGGTTCGGCGATACAAGTCTAGAAATCAAGCGACAATTAAACTATGAATTGCAAAGTGTCGTGAGGGACTTACAAGGGTCCCTATACTCTTAGATTGAGAAGTGGACGTCAATGTGTTGCTAGACCTTAGCTCTAGACCCCTTGTGACACGTCATTGTATGTAATCCCCTTAGCTTGGTGTCCGTGTTCTCAAATGTGACAAATAGGAGTGTAGGTTTGCGTTTTGTGATCCGATATGAGAGAAGAAAGTATATAAGAGTTTTGAATGTGTTTAAGTGTTGGACCAGTGAACTATTATTTATAGGTATGAAAGCTAGTTAGCTCTCTTGTTTCAAAAACCACCCACACCGAACAAAATTGTACTTAAGGAGTTGGTTTTTAGTTCCTATAGTTGCTAACACATGGTTTTAACTAAACATCTTAGTACCATTCCTTAATTACTCTCAGATGTACAAGATTTGTCTTAGCTAGCAAATCTTAATGATTTGGTGTGGTGGTTCCTAGTCATCCGCGACACAAAGGAAATAAGGCACAATTTCTTAACCAATGTGTAAAATGACTAAAGAGAGACCATTAGGGCAAGAGGAATGAGTATGAGGATGTACTAGTACTTGTAAGGAGCATTAGAAAGATTTCCTACTTTTTTTTTTGGTTAAAATACCATACTAGTACCATGTATTAATTAGGCTAGGGAGGTACAAGATTTTGTGAGATTAGAAATTTAAGGATCTTCCTCCATATGCATGCATGTTGCCAAGAATCCAACAAGGGACAAAAGGAAGGCCATTTGGTCTTGTTCCATTGTGTAAATGTTTAGTGGGAGACAATTAGGAACTTATAATTAATTAGTTAGGGGATACAATGTACTGTAGGATTATTAGTGGGATGTTTAAGGATCCTAGATGTATTTGGGTTGACCCGACCCTTAGTTGCATTTGACACAAAAATTGATAAAGTTTTGTGCTTAAGATTATAAAGAGGGTATTGGGTTGAGTCTAGGTAAGTCTAGGTATTTTCCGGGGTGTGTCCAATTGTAATTTTTAAATAGTGGGGACGGAACCCTTTACATGACCAATAAATAAACAATCACTAAAAGTACATAATTGATCTTTTTTAATGAATTATGTATCTTCCTATGTTGAATGTAAACCCTTAATATATGTGATGACCTTTACCTCATTATTATTTTTAGTCTATGCGGATTTAGCATAAAAAGTAAATATAAATAGTAGAACGCGTATCGGACTAAAATTAAATAGTGATCATAATAGAATCCGTACAATGAAAAACGAAAATGAAAATGTAACAGTCCCACCCTTAAAAGAGCTTTGTCCTCAAGCTTAAGACCTTTAGTGGATCACGAAGCCACGATTTGTGGAAAAGTCAATGGGTATTTTTGTTTGAACGAATCTTCCACATTCCAGGTGAACTCAGGGCCCCGACTAGATTTCGTAAAGCGTACCTTAACCAATGTATCCGGCTTTGCTCAATCGTTTGATCTCCTGTTCCATGATTTCAACGGGCTCTTCCATAAACGGGAGCTTATCGTCAACATGAATTCCTTCTAACGGCATGACTAATGGTTTGTCAGCATAACATTTCTTCAGATTAGACACATGAAAGTATGGTGAAACTCTTGCTCCTCTCTTAGGAAGTTCCAGCCTGTAGGACAACTTTCCCCAACTTTGCTAACACCCTGAAAGGTCCGACATATCTCGGGTTCAGCTTACCCCGCTTACCGAATCGTACAACCCCTTTACAAGGTGAGACCTTGAGCATAACTCTGTCCCCAATATCGAACTCCATCGGCTTTCGTTTCCGATCAGCGTAGCTCTTTTGTCGATCCTGTACAGCTTGCATCCTTTGCTTTGAATCAGGACCATCTTTATCCGTTGTATCTTGGATTAATTCTGGGCTAGTCAGGTTGCTTTCCCAACTTCGCCCAGCACATGGTGAACGACATTTTTCGACCCATACAATGCCTCATAAAGGCGGCTTTTATGCACGTGATAACTTTGTTGTATGTAACCGCCTAGTGGCAAATGCTGACCCAGCCATTGCGCAAAATCGATCACGCATGCACTGTAGGCATGGCCTCGAGAGTTTGAATGGTTCCTCTTGCTCTGCCGTTAGTTTCTTTCTTCTGATGATACGCATGCTCATACTAATATCTGTACCCAAAGCTTTCTGAAATGATCTCCAAAAATTTGAAGTGAATCTTCCGTCACGATCACAGATAATTAAGGCAGGTATCCCGTGTCTTGACACTATCCGTTCAGAGTACAAAACGTTGCCAACTGTCCCAATGGATCATTCTCCCTATTGGTAAGAATTGAGCAGATTTAGTAAGTCGATTCCACAATCACCCATAAGGTGTCGAAACCTGTGGACGAACCTAGGAAGTTTGGTGAATAAAATCCAACGTGATATTATCCCACTATCCACTCGGGTATTTCTGGATTGTACATAGCAATACCCGATGCCTTGATGTTCGCCTTGACCCTGTGCACATGTCACATTTGCAACATAATGGGCGATGTCAGCCTTCATGGTTTGGCCACCAATATAATTTCTTTCACAATCTTGGTACATGCGTTTCGGAACTCTGGGTTGATAGAATATTTTCGACTTGTGGGATTCGTGCATAAATCACGGATCTTAAGTCCTCATATCCAAGGTATCCAACTCCTGCTGTTGAAACATAGAGGTTCCATCGGCACGTGATTCCAATCTCTCAGGGTATATCCCTTCGATTATACCGCCGACATCTTCATTCACGAATTCTCTGGTTTCTAGGCTTCGATCTGAGAGCTAATATTTCGTTTGGGAGATTCCAAACCAATTGTCATAACTGAAGGCTCGGTACCCCAGTGGCACAATCCGTTCCCTTACTTCTCAGCGCATTCGCCACTACGTTTGCTTTCCCGGATGATAACGAATATCACAATCGAATCACCAGTAATCAGCCAACGCGTTGTCTCATGTTAAGCCCTTTTGATCGAGAATGTGTGTAGCTTTTATAGGTTGGTGAACACAGTGCACCTGGTTCCGTATAGCTAGATGTTCTCCATATCTTTAGGCAAACACTAACCGACCCAAGCACTAAATCATGAGTGGTGTAGTTTCTTTCTCGTGAACTTTTAATTGTCAAGAAGCTAGGCAATCACTTCTCTCTCTGCATTACACAGCACCTAAACCCCTTCTGTGACACGCATCACAGTAGACCACAAATCTTTCGCATCACCCCCCTACTTGCACTCTTCGCTTTATTACGAAGAAGCGTTCTCATTTTCCCTTTCTCCCATCAAACGATTCCTTTTATAAGTTTTCTCATTATGACTTTTAGCAATCTTCGAAAATCGCTTCAAATGAACTTCGCTAGTAACCGCAAAACTAAAATTGGCGGATTTCTGTTGGTGTCTTAGGAGATACCCAATCTTGATAGACTCGATCTTGGCTGGTAGCCACTTTATGCCTCTACAATCCAATGTACATGTCCGTAGAATTATACCTGTCGGAATCAAAATTCACATTTTGAAAACTTTGCATACAACTTCTCTTTCGTTAAGTAGTTCCATAATTGTCTTTAAGGTGTTCGTTCTTCATGCTCTCTTTTCGTCTTTTAATAATAAGTATGTCATCGATGAAGACAATTACGAATTTATCCAAGTAAGGCTTGCACACTCGGTTCATGAGGTCCATGAATACCGCAGGTGCGTTTGTCAGTCCGAATGGCATAACCTACTGGAACTCGGTAATGGCCATACATGAGTTCGGAAATGCCCGTCCTTTGGAATGTCTTGCGTCTCGGACTCTAAGCTGTGATACCCTGATCTCAGATCTATCTTTGAATAAAATACGGATCCTTGAAGTTGATCAAAACATATCGTCGAACGCTTCGGGAGAGGATAACGATTTCTTTACTGTCAGTTTCATTTAACTCAACGGTAGTCGATGCACATCCTGAATGACCCTCCTCTTTTGACAAATAAGACCGGGGCTCCCCAAGGTGAGGAACTAGGCCTTAATGAATCCTTTTCAGAAATTCTTGTAATTGTATGATAATTACTCATTTTAGATGGAGCCAATCGATAACGGTGCTCGAGCTACGGCAGCTCCTGAATTAAGTCGATTTGAATTTCCACTAGGTTGAGCTGGAGAAGACCTGCAATCCTTGGGAAATACTTTAGGAAAATCTCAAACAATTGGTACGTTCCTTACTGTTTTCTTTCCCGACTTGTCCTCCTCTCCCCCTTGCGATACTGTGCTAAAAAGACCGGCATCCTTTGGCCATGACTCCTGAGCTTTGAACATGAATAACTGTCAACCGGCATTCTCGTCCCGTTGCTACTTTCATATTGCCACAAAAAGTCAAAGTTTCATTCCCGATAGGAAATTTTGAACAAGTTTCTCATACCATCCGCACATAAACGATCACGGCGTGGACATCTTCTTAACCAGTCCATACCGATAATGACATCGAACTACCCAGTTTCTACTACGAACATTAGATCTAAGTTGAACGGATGGACTAATAAATTAAGGAGCCCCTCGAATAAATAGTGTCTATCTCGACGAATTTCCCCATCAGCTAATTCACCTCATAACAATTTACTAATGGGAGTTGGGCGATGTTTATCAAGGAACTAAATGTAGTGGAATTAAACTTCTAATCGGCACCAGTGTCGAACAAGAAAGATGCATAAGTGTTATTTAAGAGAATGTACCCGTGACGACATTGGCATCAGGGTTTCCCGGTGCATTTCCCCTCTTTTCTGCATTCCTAACTGCATAAACCCAACCTTGTGCATTCCCATTTCCTCCATCCTTATTCTTTACTTCGGACAATCTTCTCCTTGAAATGTCCCTGCGTGCACCACACTCGAAACAACCATTACCTTAGGGCTCCCCATTTCCCTTCTATATTAGCAACATTTGTGTTACCAGTACTCCTGCAATCGCGAGCAAAGTGCCCTACTTTGTTGCACTTGTGGCACCTCTAGGGTGCACGGGCCATTGTGGTGAAGATGGCACTTGGTGCATTTGGGCAGAGATCCCCCATAAGGCTTCCTTTTGACCTGTCCCATATTGTAGACCTTGGCGACATTCTGCCTCTTGAAGGGTTTGTTGTTGGTGACCAAGGCTGTTCTCAGATAAAATCATCAGCCTTCCTCTTGTTATCAAGATTGCCTTTCCGCGAGTATGAGTTTCTGGAACCATCAAGTCATAGGCCAACTCAATATCCATCAACTCTGTGGCTGGCAGACTTGATGTTTTCCCATAAATGTTTCATGACGTCCACTGATGTACTAGTCAACCTTCTCGTTTCATTGCAACATACTTGGTACATATCAGGGATACCTCTTGGAAATGTTCAGTGTATGTTGACGTCGTTTCCCTTGACCTTTAGGTTCCAACACTCTAAAAAACGATTTCTAATTTCTTGATTTCACCCTGCGGACAATACTTGTCCGTCATCTTTTTCTTGAGTACTTCCCAAGTCATTGCATATGACCTGGACCCTAAGGTGCTTATGCTACCATTTCAACCTAATCGAAGCAACACTCTAACAAGTGCAGGTGGCAAAACTTTACTTATCCGCAATAGCACAACCACGGATTATTTTGAATAACAGACTCCAATCGTTTTCAATCCACCGAGTTAAACCACCCCCTTCAGTCCCTTTAAGTTCAAAGGTTTGACTACTTCATGAAGAAAGTCAGCGAGTAAAAACAAGGGCGGCGCAGTTTGCACTTCCGTATCGTTAACCCAGTGTGAACTGTAGCTTCGCATACTTCATTGGTGGAGTTTCGCAAAAGAGCTTGGTCGATCATTGCTTGGAATGGATTCTGGAGTCATGTTTGATTGGGTATGGTGTTGTTAACAGGGGTAATTTGGTGTCCTCTTCGGTTGTAGGTGCCATGATTTGTCTAAATCACAAAGACAAAACATAAGTTATATGCAGAATATAATAAAATATAGATGAGATAATCAACACAAGAGAGGTATATGGGTACAAGTAAACAATCCATTTCATTCATAACTGGAAATTTAACACGACAAAAGTTTTGTCGGAGTACACATAATATATACAAAGATCTAAGCTATGATGCGGGGAAAACCCCTAATAACTTAACGATGCCTGTAACAATGTCTAGCGAAAATACAATATACATAAATCACTAAATGTGACTAGCCAGCATCCCCCGAAGCATCCTGGTGAGATACTGGAAATTCTAGCCTCTTATCCTGGCTGTCTAGCTCTCCTCTGCTGCTCTCGCAGTGCTAACAACTCAGCCTGCATGTCGCTCATCTCTCGCCTCATATCTCTAATGACTCGGAGAGTCTCTACCATCTGGTCTGCCCCTACGATCATAACTCTACAAACGTATGCTAACTTTCAGCATGCTGCGAACCTGAAAGTGGAGTCTATGTACATGATGCGTGTCTAAATGAGAGTACTCTTGCACTGTAGCTAAGTCTGGTGTGCACTAAGATGGGTCTCATGTGCCATACCACATGATCACGATGGTCTGAAGCTCCTGATGGAGTTCCCCTGACTCAACCTATCGAATGAGCCCCAGCCTCTCCGGGAAGTCATTTAAGGCCTCATCCCCATCAATCCATACAGTCTCTTGGGAGAGATCATTCCTATCCCTCAAAAGTAAGTCGACCCGCTGTGAGTCCATATCGACTCGCTGTGATATACGAGACCTACTATCCTAAGCATCCTCTAGTAAAGCATACAAGTCCTATGTATCATGCTCATGGAGCTCACAATCTCTGTGACCTATATTGACTCTCTCACGATCAATTAGTGCTATCTCTGGAACTGCCCTCTGCCGGAGCGACCCAAGTACCCCTAATCCCGTACCCGACATACTCTAATCCCCTGTCGCCTATTCTTCAGCATCTACCTGTGCTAGACAAACCCAAATCATCCCTTGACCTCTGTAAGGTCTAGTAGTGGAGACTCTCCCGACCCTCGTATCTGGAACTAGAGTGGCACAAATACAACATCTGCGGGAGGCTGCTTCAGACTCAGGAATATCAATCCCTACGTGTCCACAGGTGGTGGTATTATAGTGATGGTGAGTATGGTGTAGTGGAGGTGTGTAATGCGGTAAACTGCATCAAATAAGAGCCGAGTGGATGCTATCCTAGTGTCCTGGATTTGTTTAGACAACCCAGATTATGGTAGTAAAGGTTGTGAAATGTGCATGCGGGGCCGTGCACCTAGCAAGGTCGCTCCTTGCAGAGGGTGGTGATAGTGAGATAGGTGATGGTAATGGAGTAGTCATGGGTCAGAAGTCTCTCAACCTCTTGCCTCTGGTGGAAGGATATGGAAGTCGGGGCGGACGATAATCCTATAGCTCCCAATAGTAATAGTATATGGAGGGTGGTGGTATAACAGGCTCTGTTCCCTCAGGTGAGAAAACAGGCTCATCAACAGGTGCAACAATAGTAAGTCGGGCCGAAGCTATGTGCTCCCCCTCCTCGTCCTCATCATCCTCATCATCAGCGTCATCCCCAGATGAATCACCGTCATCATTATCTCCATCATCTCCCCCGTCCATAGGATAGTCGACCGGACCATCCTCTGTCTCATCATCCTCGGACTCCTCTGGATCCTCCTCGGGATCCGACTCAGTAACATATCCGGGTGACTCAGAAGTAGGTGAATCAACAGGAGGTAATGGTTGATCCTCAGCTGGAAACTCATGCTCATCCTCCAATGGTATATACTCAGGGTATATAGGCTCTGGCACGTAGTCAGGATCATGTGCCTGTACGAACATAGGCTCACGCTCATCCTCGTCCTGAGGGACTGGCGGTGTCTGTGGATCCTTAGGGCCTGGTATGTAATCCGGTGATGGTGGGGCTACTGGCTCCATCGGGAGTCCGTCGTATCCTAATATGATGACCCATGGGATGCCTCCCTCAAATATCTCCTCATCATCGGCTCCCCAGAAGGCTCTACCAGGCTCAGAGTCGGTGTAAACGGAAGTGTAGGTAACCGCAGATGTCGAAGAAGACATGATTACTGCAAAAAAGCAAAAATAACCTATATAAGTATTACTTATAGGAAAGATCGGTATGATATGTCTATAAGCTTTAATTATAAGAGTGGTCTCTATGTTATATCTATAAGATTTATTTATAAGAGTCTTATAGTAATATACTTAGTATATTTTATATACGCATATATCAATCATGTAAGCACTTAGTACCCTACTAATGCTAAAATAGTGTGTATCATGTAAGCATATATGTGCTAGATGTAAACAAGTAATGCATGTATGTCCCTCGCAAATCCCATTTGTGAAAACAGTGTTTGAAAATGGTTATAGTCCAGACAAAACTTTTGACCTGGTTCTCTATAACCTTGGCTCTGATACCAATCTGTAACACCCCCAAATCTGGGTAGCAGCGGAATGTTGAATATCCGAGGGCGTTACTTCATAGATCAATAGCACAAGATATGAGAACGACCACTAAACGTGTCGTTTGAAAAAGATACATTGGATTAACAAAATACTTGTTTGTTACATAAGCTCATGGCTTCAAATTGTTCAACAGTATAAATAAAGATTTCGGTTTATAACAATTGTCCCTAAAAATTAATAAAGACACCCCAAATCCTTTGTATAGTTATTCTTCAATTATTGACTTCCTAATATATCACTACACCCTTGTGCCTTATTTGACCTTAAAAACATGCTTAAAACGTCAACATAAAGTTGGTGAACTTCCTAGGTTAATGTAAATCAATAGTAGTGACCACTCAAGAACTTACAAAATCTGTTATGGTATTAATGCAACAATGCAAACATTCTGATAAAAAGAAACTACGATTTCCTATATGCTTATACACTTGATAGCTTCGACAGTTGTAGAATGCCAATAAATTGCTAAATAAATGCCCGTGAATGATGTTCTAAACCCGTAATATCCCATATCCGACATGGTATAAGGATAACGATTTGTTGTCCAGGTCGACCCCTAGCGATCAAGTTGGCGGCGCTACTCACTCCAAACGAGGATGTCAATCCTAAATAGATTTATTATAACATTCCGTGCTCACAAACAGTAATGTGACAGTTCAGATATTAGGCCATGGGTTATCGGCTACTTAGCCAAACACGTAATCATAGAATAAAATGTACACTGCGTCCAAATTGTAAAACAAAGAATGTATCTCATCCCCTCAAAGATGTAAATCATTATAAAATAATTGTAAAACATGGGGGCTATGAACCACCTTGGCAATAGACCTCTTAAAATTAATATGTATTATTCTTCCATGTATGAATCACCTCCGTCAAATACCTACATCAAATACGTGCCAGTTCTTCTTAGCACAATTATGGCAAAAGACACAATGCATAAACTAATAATTAATTTACTATTTACATAGTATACTAGTTATCACTTGTGTGGTAGGGTACATGTTTTAATGTAATTGTATTTCATCTCTATGGCTCTTGAAGAAGTAATAACCGATATGTCACACGTTCTTGTATACGTATAAATGTCATTAATAAATATTCGTATTTATTACATCGTATGTTTACTTGTATATTATCCGAATATAATCCGCCCGATTCGCTAAGTGTTTATGAAATCACTTTTGTTTATAAGACACCCTTAGGTTTTCTATAATTTCAAATCAGCCCCTCTAGTTTATGAAAATGTAGCATTTACACTTTAGACCCTTAAGTTTTCACTTGTACACATTTAGTCCTCTAACTTGTACAAGTATACAGTTTAGTCCTCTTATATGACTCTATAAATATCCTAAAGAGTTTTTCAGAGTGCAAAAAGCAGTCCCTTAAGTTATAAACAACAGTGGATTATTAGTTTCATACCTTAAGTTTCAAAATTGACATATTTAGTCCCTTAACTTGTAAAAATCGCATTTTAAGCCCGTTTGAGTTCTAACAAGTGGCAATTGGTTTTATTACTTTCAAATAAGTCATAGAAGCTGAAACTCCTTATAAATAAGCTCGGATAAGCTTATTTATGCTTAATGGGCTTATTGGGTCTGTTAAGGCCCATTAAGCTTATTAATAGTCCAGTTTAGTTTTCAAAGGTACAAAAGTACTTATTCAGCTTATTCAGGTTATTCTTATTAGTTTAGCTTATTAATAAGCTTAGATGAGCTTATTTAGGCTTATTGGACTCGTTGGTCTAAAAACCTTAACTTAAAGTTAATAAAAGGTCCATTAGGGTTACCTTATTGATTTCAACTTATTTTTCCATACTATCTAAGGGATATAATAGAGCTATACAAGCTGTCTGTTCCAGATAATTGGGCTTATTCCTTTAGCTAAGGTAAGCTCAAAAATGGAAGGCTATATTAGACTCGTTATAAGCCCAACAAGATTTTATAAAAAAAAGATTGGCTTGATGACTTAGAGGTCCCGTTAGCTAGTCTAGGACTATTACAATCACCTATAAGCTTGTCTAAGGCTTATTTGTAGGCTTATGGCCTCTTAAGGTTTCATGGAATGGGCCGTGAAGCCCAATAAAAGGAATCCTTATGGTTCTTAAAAAGGTATAAAGGTCTATATTTTGGTTGAAATAAGTTATAGGATTTTCTAAATAAGCTGTTTGAATCTTATAAATATAGCTGTGGGTTGTTACCGGGTGGGCTTATTGGGGCCGCTTAGGCTGTACAACCGGGCCTATTTTGGTGCTAGAGAAAAGGCCCGAGTAGAAAATCCACTTGTGCATGTAACTTAATATACGACAATGTTTCAATAGGTTTTTCTATGTAATTAATAAGCGTGAATAATGCTTAATATTACTAGAAACTGTCTGCTTTTTCATACTTCTTGGCTCGTACCGGTTTGGTCCCAGAATATGACATGTGTTTGTTTACCAATACACGATTAATGAAATGTTCCCATTAGTCTCCTAGTGACCATTACATAGAGGTTCTGAATCCTTCCCTAGTGACAAATGCCGTGTTTTTAACGAGTATATTTACAGTCGCTGCGTTTACATGTCTATGTTGCTTTGCTTACACCCGTTCCCAAGCCATAAAACTTTGATTTATCATAGAGAAAGTGTTACGTAGACGGATTTTTGTATACACTCACTATAAAACAAACGCACAAAAAGCATACATAATGTTTTACCATACATTTTTTATTTTACATGAAACGTATTAGCCCTAGCTTCGATAGATTAGTCATGTTTTGAATAGGTGTTAGCATATCTATAGAGCACCACACAAGAGATATTATACGTGTAAAATGCACGAAATACATGAGGTGATTTCATACCGCATTTTTACTTAGTCTTAATAAAACAGTACCCTTTTATAGGCCTAACGTGACATAATGACTATAAAAAACAAGGAAACAAAGCTTGTACTATGAAGATCGAAAAAGTTTTAGACGTGAACTTATAAAGGGAGACCTAGTGTCGTATTTAGAGCTAGAAGTTATACCGCAACACTTCGTTACACCACAAACCGAGTATAACTAAGCTTCAAAGCTGGTATACTAAGTCTTACTCCGATACTCTCTTAATACTCCACTCCTTGTATATGCGATCTTAATTGTACCATGTGTCCTTAGAAGTGAAATGTGGGTCATTTATGGGCTCGTTCATATGTTGAGAACTGTAATGATAAAAGCAATTAGTGTAAATTGGGTATGGTTTATTCTTGAGAGAGTTTGAGAGTTTTAGAAAATGTGTTAAGTGACAATATGAGTGTATATTTATAGGCAATTGAGCTAGTTAGCTTCCTTAGTTCTAAACTAACCAATGTCGAGCCCCAGGAGGTGGTTTTTAGGGTTTTTCGTTTTGTTACTCATTTGTATTTAGCTAACACTATAGTACTTATTTTCTTAATCTTACACAATATTTGTACAAACTGATTTATTCAAGATTATGGAAATATTATTGATTTGTTTGTTGACGTTTGGATCGTCTAGCCGAGTATCCAAGAGAGAAAGACAGAGACATAGGGTTCTATTAACTCATTGTAATAATTGGCTTTACATAGGAACACTTAGTACTTAATATTATTAAATGGTAGTTTGTACACAGTCCTATAAGCAATATCTTAGAAGATTTCCTAGTTGTTTTTGGTACTCATATTCGCCCCTACATAGTGGTTTTACAAACTAAATTGATTTAATTTTTTGTTTAAGGTTCAAAGTGGGTATTGGTTTCTGCACGTCAACAGGACTACACATCGTAGATCGAACTCTTTTCGACAGAGTTGTCTACACATGCACATCCTGAGGATAGATTAATTTTATTGTCCAAACGTAAACCTTTTTACGTGGACCGATAAAATAAAATACTCAAAGTAATAATTATCTTCATAATAATTATTTTATTACTTGGTTGATTGTAAAACCTTATTTTATATGATGACCGGTTTACAATAATTGATTATTTTTAGTCCTATGTCGATTTAGCTTCAAAGTTAGATTTAAAAAGTAAACGCTAATCGAGATCCAAAAAAAAATAGTGACGAATAATAGATGTCTGCAAATACCTAAAATTGAGAAATGTTAACAACTACCCTTATGACTTCATTGACGTCGTAGGTTAAATTAGTTGGGGATATAGATGGAAACATAAAACCTTGATACAGACATTTTGAAAATACTTCCCCCTAACATACTGCTTCGAGATATCAAATTGTTTTGTGGCATGAAGGAAAAGAGTTCACTTAGAGTTTTAATAAGATCATAATTCTTTTGATATCACTTTTAAGCACATTCTCGCCATTATTTAGGAAAATAATAAATCTTTTAGTATTTGAATTGTAACACCCCCAAATTGGGTCGTAGCGGAATAAGGGTCTGGGGCGTGTTACTTCAAGATCAATAAACACAAGATTATAAAAACGACCAAAAAGTCATATTAAAACCGCTACTTTGGATTAACAAAAGAAATACGTTACCACATAAGCCCGAAGCTTCACGTTGTTTCCAAAATACAAAGATTATCTGGCCCATAACAGATATAACAAAATGTAATGGCACAAAATCTTTAAGCTTGATATCCAAAATCAAAACCACTAAAGTATCCCTTCACCGAGCGTGCTTATTGGCCTTCCTGAAAAACCTTGCTTTAAAAGTATCAACAATAATGTTTGGTGAATTCATGAGGTTTGATAAAACTCTATCTCCTAAGGTGTAGAGACCACAAGATTTTCCCAAGTGTATGATAAGCAACAGATGCCAGCATCATATAAATTGTAATTACTTGCCTAAGCTCATGACACCGAAGATCGTAGAGTATAGCGATAAATGAATACCATAAAAAATGGCCTAGCATTGCCGGATGATGCTCTAACCCGCAACATCCTATGTTCAGACCATGATAATAACGTTTGTTTTGCCCAGTAATAGCTACTCACGCCGAATCGGGAATGTATAAACCAATGATCTGTTCATAACATTCGCGCTCATAATCCAGTAACTGACAGTTCATTTTAATGGGCTCAACTTGGGTTATCGCTACTTAGGCAACATGTAATCATGATGTAAATCTTATCCACTTGTGTGCAATTAAATACAAATTGTGCATAGATTCTACCCAGAAAACTTATAACACAAATCATGTAAAATGTGGGAGCTAGAACATCACCTTAAGTGAGGCGTAATAACAGTATATCACAGAAAATGCTTGCAATCACGGTAATGATCTGAATGCAACCTAATCCAATATAAGGTCGTATACGTACTAATACTTTGAGGAACTATATACCATATACAATTCACTATATAGCTCAAACACACATAATGTTTTAGTGAAATACATATTTATAAAGTGAAAACGTTTATAAATATACCTTTAGTAAATATGACATAACTTTATCATTTTAGGTCCGTTTCTTACGTTACTTATGTCCACACTTTCATATTAAGATGACGTATCAAAATATGACATTTTTGTATTTCATGTCCTCTGGTGAACAGTACTTTTTACTGTTCACACCAGTTATAAAGTTATTTTTATAGTTTTAGTTGTCATAAAACCCGTAAATGTCGTATTTTATTCGTTATAGCTCTATTTTTAGCGATTCTTTCGAGCACGTCTTTGTTATTAAATGTTCTATCATATTAATGATTTTTTCAAAATGTAAATGTCTCTAATGAACAGTAACGTTTTATAAAAGTATTAATTATCGTAAACTCGCGAATTCATAACTCCCTTCGTTATTGATTGAAAAAATACGATTCATATCATAGAGTCGCAGCGCAGCGCGAAAGTATCTGTGGTGAAAAATACTAAACTTTATATTTTAGAAGTATTTTATAACTTGCTTTTATAAAGTTTATTTTATAAATATGGTATTAACGTAAAACGTATATTTGTCGTTATAATGCGGTTTTTGAGTTCTTTACATATTTGGAATCTTCACGAGGTGTACTATCTTTATAAAACATAATATGGTTGTCACCATACACGAACCAAAACAACCCCTTTGAAATCAATGTGTATACTTGTTTATATAAGTTGTTTCATATACTTTTCAACCTAGTAAATTACCACAAGTCTTCCACAACTCTTTTTACCCTATGTCATACATATAATAATGTCCATTGTCCATATTTTGTCCACATGAGTCCATGACAACAAGATTAACAAGTCATTTACAACACTTTTACTTGTAACTTATTAAGTAAACTTTAAAAACCCTAATTTGTATATACACTTTTTATACTTAAACCAACATGGTATAACACTTATATATCCATTTTAACATGATATTACCAACAACATAACATATGAAAAAGTGTACAAAACCATAGTCACAAGTAAAAATATGTCTTACATGTTTAAAAGCATCCTAATGGTGATTTTGCTATAGAGAACTAATATACACATAAAATCATGATTATGAAATGTTTAGGGTTTTAGATAACCTTAGTATGATGAGTGGTAAATGGGAGAACAAATCACACCCTTGTGATTTAAATCCTTGCTTGAAAACAAAGGGTGAAAACCCTAAATTTTCCAAGAAAAACCCTAGCTTCCTTTCTTGCTTCAATCCTTTTAAAGGTTTAATCAAACCTTTAAAACACCTTGAGGTATCTTAGATATGATGTATGAGTGCTTGTATGGTCTTATAAAATCAAGCTATGGATTATTATAGGGGGGTTTTGTTTGCCGTGGCCTTCAAAGAAGAAAAAGGGAGAGAAAGTTTTGATTTTGGTAAGTGTTAAGTGTTGTGTGTTGTTATCTCTTAGCATGAATGACTTATATGTATAAAGGACTAGCCAATTGTATAAAAAGGAATGATGTGTGAATGCTTGTATGGTCTTGTAAAATCAAGCTATGGATTATAGAAAAGGGGGTTTGTTGCCGTGGCTTATGCAAAAGAGAAAGAGAGAGTTGTGTGAAATTTTACTAAGTAAACTGAAGTGTAAGTGTTTCTCTTTCTAGTTATAAGAGTTATATAAGTCATATGCTAGTCAAAGAAACTTGTAAGAAAGTCTAGAGACATGATGAAGGTTTTAAGGGAGCCATTGGTCAAAAGTATGGGAAGTATGGCTTGATTTAATGTGTACAGTGTACAAAAAGGACCATTGTGGTGTTTTTTGTGATATGTTCTTTGTATTAAATCTATATATCCAGCATTATATGTATTATGATTATTTTTGTAATTTGGTAATAGGTTCGTGGGGTATTTGTTGAAGCGTTGAAAGTTTTGGTGGGTTCTGGGTAGCCTAAACGATTTTATCGCGAAACATAAACACTTTACATAACCAATAAAAATAAGATGAACAAAGTTAATAATTATCCTCAAAATAATTACTTAACACTTGCTTGATGTAAACATTTAATCGTTTGATGCCCGTTTACATTGAATGATCATTTTTAGCTTACGCGATTTAACTTAACGTTTACGATTTAAAAGCAAACGCGTACAATACTAAAAATACATAGTGAATTTATTGACGTCGTAAATGACCCTAAAACATGGGGTGTTATAGTCTCCCCCCATTAAGTGAGCCTTGTCCTCAAGGCTTAAGACGCAGCACTTGACGATGGTGCGGTCTTTGTGAAGAGTTGTGGATATTTCTTCCAGAATTGGTCTTCGCGTTCCCATGTGAACTCAGGACCTCTCCTAGAGTTCCATCAAACCTTGACTAGTGAAATGCGATTTCGTTTCAACCATTTAACTTCACGGTCCGTGATCTCTATAGGTTCCTCGACAAACTAAAGCTTGTCATCAAAGTGAAGTCCATCTAACGGAATGGCTAATGGTTCGTCGGCATAACACTTTTTCAAGTTGGATACATGGAATGTATTTTGAACCCTGTTTAGCTCTTCAGGTAGCTCAAGCTTGTATGTAACGGATCTAACCTTTTCCAACACCTTGAATGGGCCAACGTACCTAGGGTTCAACTTCTCCAAAATGTTTGTGTTTGTGTTTCTAAGGCAAAACTTTAAGCATAACTTTATCCCCAACCTGAAATTCATGGTTTTCGCTTTTTAATCCGCGTTACTCTTTTTGGCGATCCGAGCAGCTTGTTTCTCTGCTTGATTTGAACGAGCTTCTTAGTTGGTTCCTACACTATTTCTAGACCAGTGAGTGAAACTTCTACAACCTCTGGCCCAACAACAGTTAGAACGTCACTTCGAACCTAGTAAAGTGCTTCAAATGGTGTGGCCTTGATGCTAGCGTGATAGCTATTGTTATATGAGAACTCGACTAATGGCAAATGGTTAAAAACCCCAACCCTTCCAAAGTCAATTACACAAGCAGCAACTATCTGAAGTTTAAAATAGACATCTCGACTTGTCCGTATGTTTGTGGATGGTACGCGTACTCATATCATGACTAGATACCCAATGCATTCGAAGTGACCTCCAAAAATTTGATGCGAACCTAGGGTCACGATCACAAATAATTGACAGAGGTATTCCATGCCTCGTGATCACCTCCTTTAGGTACATTCTTGCAAGTTTATCCATCGGATCAGTCTCTCTCATTGGTACAAAGATTGTGGACTTAGTGGAGTCAGTTCAACAATCACCAAATTGGTGTTATATTCCTTGTGATGATTAGGAAGTTCGTGAATAAATCCATAGTGATGTATTCTAAGGTATACAATAAAGGGTTTTACAATAGAACACAAGATATGATCAAATTACAAATAAAACTCGAGAAAGTCTTACCGCCGCCGGAAATCTAAAACCCTGTTAGGGTTTTGGGTTCGCAACCTCCGGCCACTTCCTCATTTCGGGAATTAATTGTTTTAGTAGGTGATTAAGTGAAAAGGGTTTTTGTCTCTAATTATGTTGTTTTATTGATACATTTCTGATTGGTGAGTTTGGTAAGGGTTTGTAGAATGAAAGACCGGGAATCATCTCAAAAATAAATGTTTGATTTATAAAAATTTGTGATACATGGAATGAATAGTTATTATGATACTTACAGATCCATTACATGTTAAATAAGTGTGTTTTAGGATTTTGTCTTCTCTCTTCAATTAATTACACATATTCTTGTTTTTATTTTTATTCACCCTCATAACAAAGTTTTTTAATTTGTCATTCTTATTCTTATTTAACCTCATACCAAATCTTACACCCATTGTGATTCATGGCAACATACCAAATACCCTCTTAGTTAATTATATGTTTGGCATTCGTGGATACGCCTAAATTGCATGTCTCGTCTTATTGCCTCGATAATTACATATCAAAACACTCATTTATGGCATTTGCATTTGAATGACATTTACATATGAAGTTTTAGTTTGTAGTTTGCACTATGCAAAATACATATCCAAACACTCATATATGCAGTCGAACTGCGTTATGCAATTTGCAGTCAAAAATGATAATGTCATTTGCATTTGAAGTTTGAGTTTAAAAAGTCAAACTGTAAATGCTAAATGGCATTTGCATTTGAATGACATTTGCATTTGAAGTTTCAGTTTGTAGTTTTCTCTATGCAAAATACATATCCAAACACTCACTTATGCAGTCAAATTGCATTATGCAATTTGCTGTCAAACTGCATTTGCATTTAAATTTGCATTTGAAGTTTGTAGTTTGCACGTATGTAGTGAAACTGTATTATGTAATTTGCAGTTAACATGCAAATGCCATTTGCATTCAAAGTTTGACCTTAGAAAGTCAAATAGCAAATGCTAAATGGCATTCGCATTTAGATGACATTTGCATTTGAAATATGTAGTCAAATTTCATTTTCAATTTGCAGTCAAATTTAGTTAAAAGATAATTTGCAAATCATATCCAAACCCAATTGTGATATCTATATTGATAAGCATTCAAAATATAAAGTCAAAGGTGATAAGCAATCAAAATACAGATCCTAAACCCAAATGTGATAGTTATACATACATCAAAATACATATAGTAAACCAAGTAAAAGGTTTCTAAACATCAACATACAAATGATCCGGTCATGGCTTTCTCTTTCGTGTGGTTGAAGGTGGTGGAGCATTATGATCATTGGGAGCTCTTAAAGCAAGCACACATCATGTCATAGCTATTTTCATGTACCCTCTTGGAGCAGTGAAAGCAGCTTGTGCATTAGAAGTGGATCCAATGAGAGCTCTGGATCTTGTGGAAGTAGTGGGGGCTCTTGATCTTGTGGAAGTGGAAGCAGTGGTAGCTCTTGATGTTGTGGGTCTCTCCTTAAAGATTCTTATCTCAGCATCACTGAGTGGATATTTAACATCATTATACAAGACCAAATCTTCATCACCAAAAAAACCTTCATCACTGGATACTTCAACAACTTCTGTAAGCTCTGCTTCCTTTGCCTTCTTTGCCTTTAGCAACCTATTAAAATCCTTTGAAAGCTTTTTGATTATGTTTTGAAGATCAAGAGCATCAACCAGAATTTGTGTTGCCAAACTTATGGTTGACTTTTTCAAGTCAAACCTTCTATTACGTGATACTTTTTCTTTTTTTTAAAATTTAGTTCTATTCACTTAATTTCCTTGTTTTTACGTCTTGGTTGACAAGACCATCAAACCACTACAAAAATGACACGTAGATAGTACTTATTTTGTCATCACATGATCATTTTACCACATGATACAATAACTTAGAGCATCTCCGATGCAAAAAAACAAACATAACTTTTTACTATTACAAAAAGATTTTTGAATGTATTTTATAACATTGTATGAAAGGCTTTTTAAAAATCTTTTTGAAAAGACTTGGTAAAATCCAAGTCTTTGCTAAAAGGTTTCTTCATCTTATATTGTATGCATTAAATGTAATAAATGCATCAAGTCTTTGAAGAATTGATGCATTGGAGATGCTCTTACTAATGGCAAATAACGTCTTTTTATATGTTTTTAGTATATTGTGAGATAAATTTATATTTAAAATTAATACCAAATTTAGTAGTTAGTTTGGTGTTTCGATCGAATAGTGTTGTGACGCGAATTTGTGTTAGGAATTATATTTGAGTTGATAAGACAAAACAAGAATGAAACAAAATGACTAAAATCGTCATTCAAGAATTCTACAAGCTGGTGGAGAATTATTGAAGATTTAGTCAAAAATATCAAAAGATCTCCTTATAAAGAAAAAAGATAACAAAAGATCAAGTTAAATGTTTAAAAGATTTATGTTTATCTCTTTGTAAAACATAGTATCTCTAGTATATAAAGAGATACAGGTTGTAGGTTTTAGCCATCTAGAAAAGTGTGTGTTCTCAATGAGAGTCGACTAAAGAAAACGTGTGTGTACACGTTTGTATAGTTAGTAGTAGATGTCTATATAGTATTTAGCCTCGAGAATCATAGGATTCCTGTTACAGTTCATTGATGTAACCGTATTATCTTGATCAAATAATATTGAGGCTGTGGTGAATGTTTGGTAAAACCTTGTTATGATAATATTGATTCTATGTTTGAATATTCCGCCTATGTTATTATTATCCTAGATTAGTTCTTAACAAACTAGAGCTACAACGATCTATAGGTTTCCACAATTGGTATCAGAGCTTTGCTTTGAGAAACTTTTATTTAGAAGATCATGGTATTATAATTGGTGTAATTTATCGATCCAAGTGTTAGGGTTTCTGCTAAAGGTTCTTGTGTGCAAACCCTAAACGAATCTTCAAAGTAGTACTGCTTGTTTTAATTCGACACAAACAGGAAGGTTTGTTTTCTTGTTTGAAGCAACTTGGCGTGTCAATTCATACGCATGTTGGTCCATACGTATGTGTGATAATAAAAGTAAACTAGGGTTTTATAAACTCTAAACTCGATGCAAGAAAATTGGCGTCAACAGCAGGTATCGACTTCATTGCTTGCAAGATTCATGTCGTTGTGATGGATACTACTGCTCCTTATGTTATTAATACTGCCAACGTTAGTGTTAGTACTGTTGTCTTGAAGGTTAGTACTGTTCGATAATTTTTAGTACTGCTAGCGCACAGTGACAGAGTAGTAACAGCCTTGTGACGAAAAAAAATGTCACTAACAGAATTGGGAGGAAGGAGTAAATAGGTTTGCAACAGCTTAGCAACAGCTTAGCAACAGATTAGTGACGGATAATGCGTCACTAATTGGTATGGGGGGAAGGAGATCACATATTAGCAATGGTTTAGTAACAGTTTTGTAACAGATATTGTGTTGCTAATCATGGGAGGAAGGAATAAATATTACTGAAGGAGAATAATAACACAACTGGCTAACTAGCGTAGTTGGTTAGGAGGGTGTTGTTATATATTTGATCCTCAAGGTCTGATGTTCGACTCGCACGTATGGCGTTTTCTTTTTTATGTTGTAGCAGGCCAACCATACATGACAGTTCAACTGAACCTTCCAAATGGACCGGGTATAAGTATAAGTTGTTGGGCCTACGTGGTATATATCATGTTTATATTGAGTTTGGATTGGGCGTCAGTTTAAACAAATTATCATGGACTGTTATACTAGTTATGCTTCTCTTGGGCCGATTATTGTGTTAATGAAAATGGGCTGAGTCAAGCATGGACCGGGATGGACTGACAATAGGAGTTGGACTGGATCGAGATCTCTATAACTAATTTATATTTGGGCTGAACAGTTTATACAAGAAAATTAGTGTGTATTATGGGATGCGATTTGGTTAATACTGCTTGGAACAAAAAGATGTTTATACTGCTAGTATTGTTCGATATCGGGTGACAAAGCATGTTTTTGGTTTTGGTTTTTGGAGTTACACACACTGGTCAGAAAGTTTTTGGTTATGATTTTTTTAAAAAAAAGTTCTTAAATGTTTTAAAGGCTCGTTTTTGGATTTCTTTGAAATAATTGATTACGAAGAAGATTGTTGATCACCTATTTAAAGATGAAGTGGAATTATTTGGGTTTGTGTTCTTATCCTATCTGTGGGTGTTACACTTTGGAGATAACTTGTTCGTGCGTTTATGTTGTGACGAAGAATTGACGAATCTAGCAAAGGTGTGTGATCTAACTTATGGTGCTCAATGCTCACATTTGCTATCACTTTGGTTATGTGTCTCATAGAAGATGAGGATAATTGTTAAGAGATTGCGGTCTCCCTATACATTGGTTTTGGGTATACGTTCGAAGTCACGTGGATAGTGCAAGATATAAGACACAAGTTTGGGTTGTTCTACTTCAGCATCAAGTTCGTTATACTTAGTTTTCTTCATCAGTAATCATTACATAGAGCCTACAAAATTGAAGATTCAAGAAATGGTTAACATATGGGTTTTAGGGGAAGCTTAATGTTAAAATGTTTAACCATTTATTTGCTACATTGAGGTGAAGGTTTTTACTACTACTAGCCTTTGTTACTACTGCTAGTGTAAGTTTCTACTGCTCAAGTTCATTTTTATTAAGGTGCGTAATGGAGGGCAATTTGGGTCATTGGAATACTTGGATTGGAAGTGTAATATTGGTTCGTAGTTGTGAAGATCAAAGTTGCATACTTTAGTCTCCTATTTGATATTGACAAAAAGGGGAAGAAGATTTGATGATTTGCAACTTGTAGATCCTTGGTAGCTTAAGGGGAAGTTTTCATCGTATATTAACTTCAGGGGAAGTTTGTGCTTATTTTGTTTTGTCATTATCAACTAGGGGAAGATTGTTAGGAATTATATTTGAGTTGATAAGACAAAACAAGAATGAAACAAAAAGACTAAAATCGTCATTTAAGAATTCTACAAGCTGGTAGAGAATTATTAAAGATTTAGTCAAAGATATCAAAAGATCTCCTTATGAAGAAAGAAGATAACAGAAGATCAAGTTAAATGTTTAAAAGATTTATGTTTATCTCTTTGTAAAACCTATTATCTCTAGTATATAAAGAGATACATGTTGTAGGTTTTAGCCATCCAGAAAAGTGTGTGTTCTCAATGAGAGTCGACTAAAGAAAATGTGTGTGTGTGTACACGTTTGTATAGTTAGTAGTAGACGTCTATATAGTATTTAGCCTCAAGAATCATAGGATTCATGTTACAGTTCATTGATGTAACCGTATTATCTTGATCAAATATCAAATAATAGGTATTTGATTAGAATCAGTTAGATGATCTGAATCCTCACCCACTTCCTCAGAAGCTTGAACCATCATAGTATCAAATAAAGGTGTTATTCTCTTAAAAAATCCTTACCAGCTCTTTTCATATTAGCAAAAACTTTCTTTGTGTGGAAGGGATTAACAAAGATCTTCTTATGTTATGACATGTCTCCAAGCTGTTGATTAATGAAAACTTGTAGAAAACGTGGATACATCAAGAATTTAACCCCTCCATCTAAGTATTTCACCATAGCATCAAAAATGTACTTATACAGATTAAATTTCTGATTTGTTGCCAAGCATATGATCAAAGAAGCCATTGTACTACTGAACTCCATGCAGTGGATTTGGCACTAAGGCATTGTGTAATAGTGTGAATGAAATACTTCCATTGTGGAGAAAAGAAAGCTTTATAAAAAGTAAACTTTTGAGAAGGCTTTTCATACCCCTTACGTGCCAGTTCTTCAAATATAGTAGTAGTTGGCAAACAATCAGTACCTCCTGCATCTTCCAAGTGAAGATCACATCGAATGCTTGACTCCGTAATGATGACCCTCTTTTTATCAACTATGGCTTGTAACTGACACACTCCATTAACCGTTTGTACCTTTGTAGTTGCCCAAAATTGTTCAATACAAGATGTGTAGATGATTGGATTGACTGTTAAAGCATAATGAACAAAACTTGCTTTCAGGAAATCAATAATCTCTGCAAACCCATCACTTTCTACATGTTTTTCCAAGAACGCGACCACATTATGCGTTTTAGCAAACTTAGGGCTCGACATAATGATGATTTTGATGATCAAAGATGAAAATTGAGTTAGGGTTTATGATTAGAGAGTGTTTGAATGTTTAAAAGATTTATGTTTATCTCTTTGAAAAACCTATTATCTCTAGTATATAAAGAGATACAGGTTGTAGGTTTTAGCCATCTAGAAAAGTGTGTGTTCTCAATGAGAGTCGACTAAAGAAAACGTATGTGTGTACACGTTTGTATAGTTAGTAGTAGACGTCTATATAGTATTTAGCCTCAAGAATTATAGGATTCCTGTTACAGTTCATTGATGTAACCGTATTATCTTGATAAAATAATATTAGGGCTGTGGTGAATGTTTGGAAACCTTGTTATGATAATATTGATTTTATGTTTGAATATTCCGCCTATGTTATCATTATCCTAGATTAGTTCTTAACAAACTAGAGCTACAACGATCTATAGGTTTCCACTATTTGACAACTCATACCCATCGCTACTTGTAGCCAAAATTATACAGATCCGAATAGGGGTGTAATCGAGTCGAGTCTCGAAATTGACTCGAGATCAATAGAGCTTTCTATTTCAAGCTCGAGCTCAACTCGTCATAAAAATCTAGATTAGTTCTATATGTCAAGCTCAAACTCGAACTTGAACTCGAACTCGACTCAGTTTAGTAAGATAAGTAATCATATGTATATAAAAGGGTAAACGTTATTTAATCGAAACTTGATAAAGCTCGTGAGCTTAACGAGTTTAGTACTTTCGAGCTCAACTCGACTCAAACATATACTCTACTAGCTCGAGTGAACAAATTTTATTAAAATCAGAACAACGATCTTGAATCTCAATTCAAGATCTAAACAATCTCTCACAAACAAGATCACAAAACTTGATCTTAATCAAGAACATAAACCAAATCACCACTGCTAATCAGGTGTGATTCAATCACCTAATTAGTGATTGTTCTATTACAAAGAACTGAATAACAAGATTGGATACAAATTTCTAGAGAGAGAAAAGTGATCGTAAAGCTTTTAGAGAGAGAAGCAATTTAGGGTTATAACTCCAGCATCCAAGTCTTCATCTTTTATAGCAGCAAGAATTGGACAATTACAACTTCAACCCTTAATCTTTGATCAACCAGCTATTTCCAGCTCAACTTGCCACAACTCTAAACTAAGAATAGAGAAATTACACAATTAGTCCCTGTAATATAATTCCAGAATTAGATTAATCTCAACACCCTCCTTTAATCTTATTTTAGAATATATCAATCAATCCCAACTTATAACACAACAAGTTGTGTTGTTTTGTATCCAATCCCTTAGTTAGAATATCTGCAATTTGATTTGCAGTATCTATTTTTATAGTTTCTATTGCCCTAGCAACAATTTTCTCTCTTACAAAATGTAAGTTAATTTCTAAGTGTTTAGTTCTCTCATGAAAAATGGGATTTGCAGGAATTTTAATTGCTGAATTACTGTCACAAAACACCTTTATAGGTAAAAGATTAGAATACTTCAGATCTTTAAAATTTTAAGAATCCAAATGACTTCAGAAGTTACAGAAGCTAGACCTTTATACTCGGCTTCTGTAGAGGATTTAGAAATTGTGTTTTCTTTTTTACTTTTTTAAGAAACCAAAGATCCATACATGAATACACAATAACCAATTATAGACCTTTTGTATCAGCACACCTTGCCGAGCCTGCATCTGAGTATGCTTTAAGATAAATACCAAATACAGACCCTTTAATCACATTTATACCCTTACCTGGAGAACCTTTTAAATACATGATTACCTTTATAGCAGTTTTAAGATGCCTCCTAAGAGGATTATGCATAAACTAACTAAGACAAGAAACTGTATAAGCAATGCCAGGCCTAGTAGTGGTTAAATATATCAGTTTGCCAATAAGCTTTTGGTACTCAGTAACATTTTCAAGCAAGGGATCAGTATCACTTGGTTCACTAGTCAAAGATATTGATGACATCAAATAACTTCTATTTTATAGCATCATTTATCCTATGTAATTAAACAATTTTGTATAATTATTGCAAAGAATTGTTACTTAATCGTTTGTATTTAGAATTGCAGTAATTACGGAGTACTTGGTGAAGATTGACTAAAAAGCACGCATTCTGGAGCTTAAATAAAGATATTTGAAGATTAGTGTTCTGACAACCAATACGCCGTATCCATCAAGGAAGATACGGCGTATCTGTGTCTGCACTCACCAAAAGACCATGAAGGAAACAAGATCAATACGCCGTATCCAAAGAATACCAATACGTCGTATTCAAGTTATAGAAGGTGAATATTCTGGAAGATATCAAACGTGGTCCCTACTCCAAGAAACCCCTGATACGCCGTATCCAAGACTTTGGATACGCCGTATCAACCATATTCCAGACCCTATAAATAGAAAACTCAAAAACAAGTTTTAAGTGTGCTAAATCAGATTCTCGATACCTAAACCATAAAAGTTGATTTTGAGAGGAGAAGAATAGCAGAAGAGGTCTTGCAATGCGATTAATTCCATAGGAGACAACGTGTAATTTCTTGTACTCTTGTAATCGTTCAGTTTTTGGTATCATTCGTTAACTCGGTTAGTTTACCTTGGCTAAATCATTACTTTGGTATTAATTATGATGTTTGAAAGCTAATACCTTTGGGTATTAGCCATTATTATGAAGATCTTAATGTTTGGTTTGTTTATCTCGGTCGCTTAATTTATCATTGATTACTTGTTTATGTTTATCAATTTATACTTGTTTACGTGCTTTTGTATGCGACCTATCATTCAACTGGATCTAGTGATATGGACCAAGTAATCTAGATGTCAGGATGGCTCTCCATATTGTGATTTATACATCTAGACCAATAGGATCACAAATAACGATCTATCTTCGCCCTTAGATTGTGAGCTTAGTTGGACCAACAGGTGACCTTGGGATCAACGAGTATGTTCTCAATTAATTGGTAAAGACTTGGTTAGTGGACTACTAGTGTATGAATTGCCATTAAGCAGTAAGTGGGTAAAGTCTCTATGAGCTAGGGTTTAAGAAGATCACCATTGCTTTAATCCATAAGATAGATTATAATCAGCAAATAAGAATGCTTTATGCGGATGCGTTTAATTGTGACAAAATTCTACGTGTCTAGGTTTAAGGAAGAAGTACTGCCTTAATCTTAAGAATGATATGCCGCCTTGAGATAAGTAATCATTACACTAAATAAACAAACCAACGTTCTGATTGGATTAATAATGGTTAATATAGTTTTCTTATATTTGGCTAGACCGCTCTTTTATCTTTTGTTAATTTGCTTGCGCGTATTTAAGTGTCTTGAATTGGTTTTTGTCACCACCGAACTTGTGCCAATCTCTCAAACTGAAAACCCCCTTATCCATTAGATTTAGGATTAACATAAGTTTAGCATAGGTTTAACCAATGTTGCAAAAATCGGTCTAGGCGGCCTTGTAATCGGCGATTCCAAGCTACTCAGCCATACACCTTGGAAAATAAGGCAAATCGGGTGAAAAATCGTTCTGGTCAAAGTCGGCAACAAATCGGTCAATAATCGGTCAAATCGGCCTAAATGGCCTAATCGGTCAACGAAAGTCAAACAAATTTTTACCTAAAATTAGGTTTTCTATCCAGTTTTACGCCTCTATTCTCATTTAGTAATTCACTAATTTACACCACACACTAAAGATAAGCCTTCACTCTCACAAGTCATGACTGATCTATCCTTTACGCTCATGCTTATTAGTTTCAGCCTAACATGTTCAAATGTTACCATCTTTAGGACTTCTTCCATTCAATTTTTTTAAGAAGCCTATAGTTTCTTCCCTATCATAAAAAGTAAATTGCATGGTTGTAATCTATTTGTGATGCTTTATATATTATTTTTAGATGAAGCTGAATTTATGGCAAGTTAGGTGCAACCTCTAAGTGTTTGTGATGCTCTATGTTTTGTACAATGTGACTTTGAACTCTTTTAATTTTAGGGCTTGTTTCTTTTTTTATATGAATTAAGTGGTTTTTGTTAGATATCTTATTTAGCCTTTTAATAGGTGGAGGGAGGTTTTGGTGTGTGTATGAAATAAGATGAACCAAGGTTTTTGCGCCCATCACTCACCTAATAAGAGGGATTAGTGGAAAAAAGAAACACCCCCTTAGTGTATTTAAAGTGTTATATCCATATCATACAAGTAACTTTGAAATTTATATATAAAATTTGCAAAACCGATTAATCACTGATTAATCGCGTCTAGACCGATTACAGGCTACAAGGTGGTCGACCGCCCGGCTAGCGACTCGCGATTTTGGCAACATTGGGTTTAACATAGATTATACTAACTTAGATTAGAAAAACCAAAGTATTAATAAATTGAAAGTGTTTCTCGCTCTTAGTGATCGACACCCTACTTACCACGAAACTACCACCAACCGGGTACATTGCCCGTTAAAGTGTTGTTTTGGTTTAGTCCGCAAAATATAAATTTAAAACTTGAATAATAAATTACAACCACATGACGACACATTAAGTTTTTGGCGCCGTTACCGGAGAGTAAAAATTAATCTTGATTTTTATTTGATATTTTGGTTTTTAGCATTAGATTAGATCTAGCCCTTAGGATTAGTGTAATTTAGATTAGTGTATAATTCTGTATATTTTGTATTTTTGCTTGTATATTTGTGTGTTTAATTGTTTGCTTATTTATTTGTTTTCTCTAATACATTTTTCTGGTCGATAACTTGATACGGTGTATCCCCTTCCATTGGATACGGCGTATCCAACTTTCTGTCCAATACATCGTATTCTCTCAACAGATTAATACGACGTATTCACTTTAATTGAATACGGCGTATTGATCATCTGATACATAATCAGAATCTGAGATTTCGTATTTGATTTTCGTGCCTAATTTTTTTATCTTTCTTCAGAGAAAATCATGCTGATATTTTTACCCTTGTAACAGATCGTGCTTATTAGAGCTAGTCGACTGAAGAATGGCAGATAAAGAAAAGAAATCAGCTATGAAAGGATTTGCGACTAATGACCAAGCAGATTACTATTCAGGGATTACAAGCATTAAGGTTAATGGAAAAAATGCTTATGAGCTGAAAGGAAAATTCCTTGATGATTTACACAATAATGCATTTAGTGGTACTAATGGGGAAGACGTGGTCGAGCATATCGAATACTTTCTAAAAACTATTGATCCCATTGATTTACCAAACGTAAATCAGGATAAACTTAGAGTTGTTGTTTTCCCAATCTCATTGGTTGAAGATGCATGGAGATGGTTTAATAGAATTAAAGGATCAATTACTAGTTGGGTCGATTTAACTGATAAATTTTTTGGAAAATACTACCCGCCTTCTCGCACTGGCAAAGTTAACACCTCGATAATTAAGTGGGACCCTACTAATCCGAAGTTCGAAAATTGGTTGGTCTCAAAGTTTGTGAACTATATGACGATGGATATATTCACTAAAGGAGCATTGTGGGATTACTAGAAATTGGGAAGCAATGAAGTTGAGCCAACAACCGAAAAGACTTTCAATCTTGAAGAAACTAATCAGGATGATGAATAAGAAATCGGAGAAATTTTTAGGATTGAAACAAACTTGTTCGATTATGAAACACCGTTGTGTGAAAAATTAAAAGAGTTCAATTAACTACTCAAGATAGACCCGGATGTCCTTACTAAAAATATTGAGGTATTCAAGACTTATGACGAATACAAGGATGATTGGATTTATAAGTGAAACAAAGACGTGCCATGGGTACATGAAAAACCATGGACTGACACTGGAGTATGGACTAAACATACTCCAGTTGTGCATTATTGTAAGCCCTTTAATTATAAAAATGGATGTTCAGATTGGCTTACTTGTAGCTGGAGAGAAGATGGAAATTGTAATAGAGGAAACTTACCAGGAGCTTACATAGTAGGAAACACGCTCCGTTACCAAGATTTAGAATGGTGCGGTGCTTTGAAGGATAGCAAGCTGAAAGAAGAAGCTTTAAGAAATAAGGCTATCATGGAAGGATTAATCAATGAAGATGATAACGAAGGTTAGAAAAGTTGGGACGACTTTGAAAGTGCCAACCGTGATCATAATAAATGGAAATATGAGAATGAACATGAAGATGATGAAAGACATGATTTATGTGATTATGAAACTCATGAGTTGCCGGTTTCAACATAAGAAGATTCGAGATGATCAAGTATTCATTCGGATTAGATGAAGAGTATGTTGCTGTTAAAGAAAATGAATACGATGATTTGACGAGTATAAGCGAAGATGCATGCCGAGCATACAAAGAAATCTTCCGCATAATGGACGAAGGATGTGTTGGGATTAAAAGACTTCAAGATAATTCTTAGAGTTACTGCTGCTCAGGTATATATTAGTACTGTCAAGCATGACTTAGTATTGTTGGTGATACTAATGAAAATTATGCTAAGTAGTTAGTACTGGTAGTATAAAGTTACTACTGCTAGTTACTACTGTTAGTATATATTAATGCTGTTAGTATAGAGTTACTACTGCTAGTAGAAGTTAAGACTGCTCAGAGATGAAGACAGAAAACATACTAAGTAGTTACTACTACTAGTACAAAAGTTAGTACTGCTAGAGTAAACTTTTAAGTAGTTAATGCTGTTTGTGCTCAGTTACAACTGCTTGGTAATTACAACTGTTGGAAGGTTTATGCTGACAGAGATGGGATCAAAAGCTTATCAGAGAAGACATAAAGATTGATTGGAGAACAAGAATACTTACGAAGATAAGTATTAGTTATTTGTAAAGAAGATATGTATAACTTATTTGTTTAAGAGATTACGGTTGTTTATAGAAAAGACCATGATAAGTTAGGAATGTATTGTAAGCCTTGTAGGACTCCTTGGTGTATAAAAGGAGGACATAGGGTATAGAGTTGATAATCAGTCATACATACGATTTAGATATTCATAGCTTCAAGGTTGTAAACCCTAGTACTAGACAGAGTACTCGCATTATTGATCTTAATAATATTGAAACTTTTTGTTACATCTTTGTTCATTCACGTTTACTGTTACATTCAAAATTATTCTAAATATTGAAGAGTAGATTCCGCATATTATTTAATATACACATAAAGTTTCTACCATTGTTAATTTGGATTTATCCAAGGTAACAAACTCTTTACAAGCTAAAGAATAGATCTTGAGTTGGGATCAACAAGTGGTATCAGAGCTTGTGTTCTAAAACTTTGATCTAGAAGAAACTGACAAAAAGAACTCTTTACTCATAAAGAAGAGATGGATCTAGAAACTGCTCAAACCAATACTACTACAAAATTGCCCCTTCTCAAACAAGGTGAATATGAGATGTGGAAGCTAAGAATTAAGCAATACTTTCAAGTTCAAGACTATGCTCTATGGGATGTCATAGAGAATGGAAACTCATTCAAACTAGTAACTCGAACAACAACAAATGCTGATGGAACCTCAACTTCACAAATACTAGGTCTTGTAACTTTTGATGAAAAGACTCAAAAGAAGAATGATGTGAAAGCAAGAAGTATATTACTAATGGCACTCCCAAATGAACATGTATTGACATTCAATCAGTACGAGGATGTTAAGACTTTGTTTGCTGCTATACAAACAAGATTTGGTGGTAATGATGCCACAAAGAAGACTCTCCTAAATCAAATGTATGAGAACTTCAGTGCTCTAAGCACAAAGTCTCTTGACTCTATCTTTAACAGGCTCCAGAAGATTGTAAGTCAGCTGGCTATTCTGGGTGAAATTATTTCACAAGAAGATCTCAATTTGAAATTTTTGAGAAGTCTGCCTTCTGAGTGGAATACTCATGTTGTGGTATGGAGGAATAAACCTGATCTAGACACAATGAGCTTTGATGATCTCTACAACAATTTCAAGATTGTTGAACAAGAGGTTAAAGGAACTGCAAATTCAAGCTCAAGCTCAAGTTCTCATAATATGGCTTTTGTGTCATCTCCCAACAGTACTAATGAAGTTAATAATGCTTATGAAGTTAATGCTGCTAACATTCAAGTTAGCACTGGTAGCACTCAAGTTAGTACTGCTAGCTTAAGTGATACCATTGTCTATGCATTTTTGGCTAGTCAACCAAATGGGTCTCATCTTGTGCATGAGGACCTTGAACAAATCCATGAAGATGACTTAGAAGAGATGGATTTGAAGTGGCAGTTAGCATTACTAAGCTTAAGGACAAGAAGGTTTTTCCAGAAAACTGGTAGAAAGATCACTATCAATGGGAGTGATACAACTGGATATGACAAGTCCAAGGTGGAGTGTTTCAACTGCCACAAGTTAGGACACTTTGCTAGGGAATGCAGAGCACCTAGGAATCAAGATAGCAGGAACTGGAATCAGGACAGCTCTAAAAGGACTGTAAAAGTGGAAGACACTTTTTCTAAAGCCATGCTAGCTATTGATGGAGCTGGTTTTGATTGGAGCTATATGGCAGATAATGAAGTCCCTACTAACATGGCTCTTATGGATTTTTCAGACTCTGAGGTACTTAATGATAAATTTGTTCAAAAACCTATCTAAAAAGCTTTGAAACTCTTAAAACTCAACTTGATGATTTAAGAGTAGAGTTTAACAAGTCTGAGTTTAATCTAGCTACTTATAAAAGAGGGTTAGCATCTGTAGAAGAACAACTTGTTTTTTTACAAAAAGAATGAGGTTATGTTTTGTGAGCAAATTGTTGTTCTAAAAAAGAGATATGTCATATAAGGACTCAGAAATTAGTGAGCTTAAAAGAGAGTTAGAAAAACTTAAGCAAGAAAAAGAAAGCAATCAGCTTAAAATTAAAAATTTTGATAATGCTTCTAAGAGTCTAGATAAACTAACAGGGAGTCAGATAACTGATAACAGTAGAAAGGGTGTTGGGTTTGTAAGTTATAATGCTGTTCCACCCCCCCCCCCCTCCCAAAGGGTTATTTTCACCCCCAAAGCATGATTTGTCTAACTCTAGTCTAGAGGAGTTCCAACAGCCTGAGTTTTAAGGCTATGGACCTAAGACTAGTAAAAGTGTTAATGAAGATATTTATAATGAGATTAGGAAATTTCCTGATGCCCCATTGGTTGAGGAGTTGGTGTCAGATGCTAAGTTAGTAAAGAAAACTGTGTTTCCAACTGTTTCTAAGATAGAATTTGTTAGACCTCAAAAACAAGAAAAACTAGTTAGAAAACCAGTTAAGTATGCTGAAATGTACTGGTCACAAACTCCTATAGGAAATCAAAGAAACTGGAACAACCAGAAGTCTCAACAACTAGGAAGTGACTTTGTGATGTAAAATAAAGCTTGTTTTGTCTGTAGAAGTTTTGACCATGTGCAGGCTAACTGCAATTACCATCAAAGGGAAAGGGTGGTATTTGGGAATAACTATACAAGGGTGAATTACAATTATTCTGCTAAAAAAGCTCACCCTAGTGCTCGAAGGAACATGTTTCCAATAGCAGTTTTAATTAAAAATGGCCTAAGACCACTTAATACTGCTAGGCATGTTAATACTGCTCACACCAAAACTACAGTTCATAGTGCTAGACCAATGTCACGCATTTCTAAAATAGCACCATCAACTGTAAGAAGGCTCATTCAAAAGAAAACAACATTAAGTAACAGAAGTTTTTATCAAAAAGTTAATATTGTTAAGGGAAACTTTAATACTGCTAGGCCAAGAGCAGATAATACTGTAAGGCCAAGTCCAGCAGTAGTTAATGCTATTAGGGTAAATCGGGTGAATGCTGTTAAGGCCTCAGCATGTTGGGTTTGGAGACCTACTTAACTTGATAGTGTATCAATTATTTTAAAGAGACATAACTATGTTGATGCACGAGGCAGATCCAAGTCAGTGATCGCTTGGGTCCCCAAAGGAAACTAATAATCTTATTTTTATGTGCAGGGCCATCTACAAAAAGATGATCAACGCTATGTTGACAGTGAATGCTCAAGGCACATGACAGGCAACATGTCCTATCTTTCAGACTTCATAGAATTTGATGGAGGATATGTTACCTTTGGGGGAGGAGCAAAAGGAGGTAGAATTACTGGTAAAGGAACTCTTAAAACTGGTAAACTTAATTTTAAGGATGTGTACTTTGTCAAGGAGTTACAGTTTAATCTCTTTAGTGTCTTACAGATGTGTGACAAAAGGAACAGTGTTCTTTTTACTGACACTAGATGTTTTGTACTGTCTCCTGACTTTAAGTTAGCTAATGAAAGTCAGGTTTTACTTAAAATTCCTAGAAAGAACAACATGTACAGTGTTGATTTGAAGAATATTATTCCTAAAGAGAATTTAACTTGTCTTGTTGCAAAGGCCACACTTGATGAATCAATGCTATGGCATAGGAGGCTTGGTCATATAAGTTTTAAAAATATTAATAAACTTGTTAAGGATAACCTTGTATCTTCATTTCCAACCACATTCTTTCCCTTATCCTCCTTGTTTTTTAGTTCTTTTGCACTTCTTTCTCTAACATTAAAATTAGCATGATTATGACCAAATACATGACAATGACTACACTTAGGGGGTTTCCAAGCATATTCCACGTCAACAAATTTCTGAGAGTAAATGATATTGCTTTGATTCTTATAACATATTTCCACATTGTCTTTGAAATCATTTTTAGCATTAATTTCCATCAGAACTCTTGCATATCCCAACCTACCTACTTTATTTTGACACATTTTAGTTATAGTTTGATCCATGATCAATGGCTTTCCCACACAACTAGCCACTCCTCTGATTACTTTCATAGTCCATGCTTCTAAAGGTAGGTTCATAAGTTTAATCCAAACAAGAAGAACATTAGGCTCTTTCTTATCAATTATCAAACTATGCTCCCATCTTTGAACAAGCAGTGGTTTACTCCTAACCATCCAAGGGACACTTTCAAGCATATGATTTAGTCCAATCTCATCTCTAAACTTGAACAAATACACTATATTGTGCAATATTATCTCTTTTAACCCATATCTACCCCCCACATTCTTCTCAAGCTATAGTTAATTTCTACATAAGCCATTTTATACCCAACAAAGTAACCATACAAAGTTAATTCCCATTTCTTACTTCCTTCCATCACTAATTCATCCTCAAAAAACACCACATCCCTTCCTTCATTCATAACAGTAGGAATCATGTTAAGCTTGTTATCAATGTCATTAACTTTCACAGTATTAGTAAAACTTTTAATCCTTCTAATTTTTCAGTCGCTTTGAACAGGTTTATGAACATCATTAACATTCAGTTCACTATTATTCACATCATTATCACTATCTAACCTCTCAGATATACCCTTAAGCTTAGGATTGTGACCTTTAGCATTAGGAAAGACTTCATTCAAGGTAGGAGACTCCTCATATCCCTTATCACTTATCTCTTCCTCATCAATCAAGCTTTTGCTTTGATCTACCTAATCACTCTTACATTGCCATCCATTGTACCCCTTGTTTCACCATCATCAACTTCAATATCGCATCTACCAGTTTCCTCTAAATTTCTAGTGTTTTGTTGATCATTCTTTTTCTTATTCAGGCCACATATCATATCCCCAAACTTAACTGGGATTTTTACTGTTCGCCGTGATCTCGCCATCAAATTATTTCAATTGCCCTAATTTTTGAATTTTAATTTTGGCGCCAAAATTCAAAAACACCTAAACATGCTAAAAATAGAACCAATAGATGCGGAATGACAAAAGGAATTGAACGGTGTATCAATTAGGGCAAAATTCAGAAGAAATGATGGAGAAATGAAGGTTTTTCAAGGTTTTTTAATGGTGGAGTTTTTTATGCAAGTTAGTTAGAGGAGTAAACTTTCCTTGATATAAACAACAACAACCTTGAGGTTTTAATATGATTTTAGTTGCTGGTTTCTTTTACTTTACCTTGGTAGCCTATTGCTAGCCATATTTTTTGGCCAAAAGTTAAAGATTGTTGCGAGAAAAACCTTATAAAAATACTAGTAATTACAGTAAATTATTTTAAGGTTACCCTTAACTAATCATTTGTCAAATGCCAGTTAAAGATTGTTGCTTCTTGTAGTTTGACAGTTTACACTATACATTTAGCAGTTTAATTTTCAATTTGACACTCTACACTCTACATATAGCAGTTTGAGTTTTAGTTTACACTATACACTCTACATTTGACACTATGCCATCACTCAGTTATTCTAATGCTATATCTATTTCAGAAGTTTCACATTCCATCTTAATTCCACACCTTTCATAGTGCTTGAAACTCAACAACTTTAGTTTTATGGTTTCTTTTATAGTCTGCAATATTGTTAGCTCACCCCTCTTAATAATTCTAAACATGCTCCTGGCATTCCTTTCTTGCCATATGAAGTATACCACAAACTAGTCTTGTTAGAATGCTCCAAATGTTTTTGTTATTATTAGGCAACCTAGTGAATAAGAGAACTTGTTGTTAAGCAACATCTTCTGCATTTCACTCCAACAATAAGAGTTTTGAAAATTCATCCACTTAATTGCTTCCTTTTACCCTTCACCCCTTAAAAAAGACTCAACAACACCGCACAAAAAAAGTTCCATGGCTAATAACATCTTAATTGCAGTAGAAGAAGAAGAAGAAGAAGCTGTTATTTGTAGAATATACACGGAAAACTTAAGGAGGGAGATACCCTTAAGTCGGAATGTAGTTGCAGAGGGGAGTTAGCTCCAGCTCACAAACAATGCGCTATTAAGTGGTTTAGCGTTAAAGGCGACAAAACTTGTGAGATTTGCAACCAAGAGGTAATGAACCTACGTGTTATGCATTCTCCTACATACATGTATGGCAAGACGCATTTGTTGTTGTTCTTGTGAGCATTCTTGCTTATATCTGCTTCTTGGAGTGACTTTTGGTATGTCAAGAATCGTAAATCATTAATATTATATAATCTTAGAAGCTAGTGCTCTTGATCGTATCTTGAATTGCTAAAAGGTAAGCAAAATGGGTTTTGGTGCAATTGCTATATCCTTGCCATTTTCTTGCATACTTGGTCTCTTGATTATATATTTTGGTTCTTTTTTCTTCACAAACTGTGTTGCAGCAGCAAGGCCACCTCGTGTCTTTTGGAAGCCTAAAGCGGAAATATGATCTAGGTATACAAATGTTTTGAATTATTGTAAAACTTATATATGAATTCCAAAGTGACAATTTATATATCCCCAGTTTTAGAATCAATTCCAATCAAATTTCGGATATCTGAATATGTATATATTTGAACACCCATAATTGTAGTCTTTTCGTTATTTAGATCACATTTGCATTTTTAAGTTGAACCAAAGCTATATGTAGAAAAGTTTCTTATGTTATGTATGTCACACTCAAAACAAAGTTACATGCAATAAAAAATAAGGTTGGTGATTTACATGTTTACTTTTTTCATAATCCTATATGATATATATAACATGACATGGGCATGCTTGCTTACTTCTGCTTCTTGGAGCAACTATTGGTATGTCAAGAATCCTAAATCATTAATCTTTTATAATCTTAGTCATGATTATATTTTGAATGTGTAAAAGGTAAACAAAATGGGTTTTGGTGCAATTGCTATATCCCTGCCATTTTCTTGCATACT
The DNA here is from genome assembly GCA_026074375.1 of Tanacetum coccineum. Lineage (NCBI taxonomy): Eukaryota > Viridiplantae > Streptophyta > Magnoliopsida > Asterales > Asteraceae > Tanacetum > Tanacetum coccineum. Next base: position 3,013 of record BQNB010006947.1, on the reverse strand, counting down.
TGGTCTCCAAATTATATATTTTCATTCTTTTTTCTTCACAAACTGTGTTGCAGCGGCAAGGCCGTCTCGTGTCTTTTGGAGGCCTAAGGCAAAAATATAATCTAGGAATTTCGGATATCTAAAGTTTCGGATAATGGTTTTATGTATTTGAATATCCAAAATTAGGTATCCAAATTTTTTAAATTATGTAAAACTTATATATGAGTTCCAATCAAATGGGTTTTGAACCCTCCTAATTGTAGTATTTTCATTAATATGATTTGATTGCTTTACATGGTCAAGTATCCACTATCACTTCTCAATTAGCAAAGCTCAATGTACTGGATATAATTCCAGCTCTTATGGGCAAGGTTGCTACTGCATTGGATAGGTTTGCTATTGCTCTTTCCTCAGCATCACAACAAGATGAAGCCTCAAGTGTTCCTTTAGTAGGTCAAGTTGCCCCTCGTCCTGCTGAGGGGGAGAAGAACACAAATCAATCAACGATCACCCAATTGTTTTAAAGCAGATAGGCAAGGGATGTTGTTGTTGCAAACCTAGTCAACAAACCAATCACGGAAGAACCCTTCACATAACCAACAACAACACCAGTCACATAACCTATCACAACAACAATAACAATCATCATCCCAATAACTCAACCACTCATGTAATCACCATTCATTACAAGTCTTGTCAACACCAACCCCTCGAACTGAAGGGGAGCAAAACAAAGACAAAGGAAAGAAAGCTATGTCTCCAGAAGATATAGTTGGTGATGAAGAGTCTGAGAGTGACTCTAATGCTGAAAGTAGAACTTTAGGCACCTTAGAATAATCATCCAAGTCCAAAACTCTCAAGAAATTCACCTACATCACTGAATCTGGTGAAAAACATCAAATAAGTGAAGAAGAAATCAAGAACTAGAAAGGTATTCAAGAACTTGCCAAAGCTGAACTAGTGAGATTTGAAAGAAAAAGTGGAAAACATTTCTTAATTAAAGCTCTTGGTCAAGATGTAGTTGAGAAGTTTTACAAGGACAAAGTGAAGTATGACAAGTATTACCTAAATATGCTGAATAGAATGGCCAAAGGTAAGATCACAAACTGTGATGTTCTCACAAAAGGAAATGGTCCTATAAATATGTAGGTATATAGAGCTGATGAGACAACTAAAGTCATCTACAACTTCAAAGTCAGTGATATGAATGTGGGTGAATGGAAATAGGTTATTGAGGCTTGTTCCAAGAGGATTGAAGCGGGTTGGAACATTATCTATACTCAAATGAGACAAAGGTTTAATAATATCAACAAAACAACTGAAGAACTGGAGCTGGATCATAATCTTCCTTTGGAAGAACAAGATATAATCATCAAACTAAACATGCTTGCAAAAAGGACGAGGAAGAATATTGGTGGTTTGCATGATTACTTCAAATCTAACAAAAGATATAAGCAATCAGTTCAGTATAAAAACCATCCATTAGACCAAAAATTAAAAACTTTGCTTAAACGCATAACCGGGAATGACCTTCTATCATTATTTTATAAACTAACCAAAATCAATTACAATCCGGCCCTTGAAAGTATTTTTAACATAAAGTAGACTCAAAATCCTTTACAACGATATAAGGCACATCTAACTCATTATGGTTTACTTTATACAAAATTCCAAAGACCGCTAAAATTCCAAGTCGGGTGGCTGGATGATTCTGGCTACCTAAACTTATTTTTTTACCCTTTTTTCGGAAACTAATTTCTCGGACTCGACATTACAAGAAACTTTCCAAAACTTATTTAACCATTATAATACTTCATTTTCATAAACTCTTTGGTCTATATGGCCCATGGAGGCATACTTCACGGGGCTTGCCAAACACCCGTTTTGACAAGGTTTCATACAAAACACTTGAATGAAATACATGACCATCATTCCATGACAACCACCTGGACTTAGACACTTTAACAAGACATTTACAATTTATTATATGACGCTTGGTGGTACAACATTGATTTGAGCTCGACATCTAATTCATATATCATATGTACAGTCCAACGCTTCCATTATCCGAGCTTCCACTTCTATACCCTTATTAAGGCTTTACCTTAAAAATATATAGACCTACAAAATGGGTTAAAAAACTTAACCATAAGATTTCGCTTAGTAAATAAAAGACATACAAGCTATCATATTTCATTTAACAAATTCACATCATAATACTTAGCCCATCATTCAATCATATATACATGAGCTTACATACCTTGCTAATTTCACAACTGATCACATCTTTGCCATGAACACATATCCACTAGTTACACATCAACCCTTAAACTCCACGTATCATTAATGGCATATCAACTATGACAAAGTCAACTAACTAGTTTAATCAACTAGTTAGGGCTGTAAACGAAGTGAACGTTCAGTGAACATTTCATGAATCATCCGGTAAAAAGATCGTTTATTTATTTAATGAACGAACATGAACATTATTTTACGTTCGTTTAGTTAAATGAACGAACATGAACAAAAGTTCCGTCCATTCGTTTATGTTTATGAACGTCCGATTATGCGTTCATTAACGTTCGTTTATGTTCTTTTATTTGTTTATGTTCGTATATGATATCTTTTAATTGTATACTTTTAAAACTGGTATGTTTAAACAAAATAACACTTATAAAACAAAATATTATGCATAATTTGATAAATTTTGTTAATACAAATAATGTCTAAAAACGTTATTTATATTTTTTGACCTCTCAACGTTTTGATAATAACAAAATGTAAAAACGTTTACGATAAAATTAAACGTTCACAAATTATTAATCGTAAAATTCCATTTCTAAGATTAGTGATCACTTAAGGTATGAACAAACAAATCATTAAGCATGATTAGCGATCAAGAAAATATTTTTCTCTCATCAAAATATTTTCACAAAATTAATTATACAAAATATTTTCTAATTAAAAAAAAAGTTTTATTAAAAACATAAAATTTGAAATTCAAATCCCCCCCTAAAACGGAAGCTTCTACACC
>BQNB010006946.1:0-95432 GCA_026074375.1 Tanacetum coccineum | reverse complement strand
ATTTTCATATACCATAGGTTATATTTCAAAATTAATATTTTGAAATGAAAAACTCAAATTTCAAAAATGCGGGTTTTACAAGGTATCCCCAAAAACTGCGATTTACGACATTGACAGGTGCATGTCTGAAAGTCGACTTTACGATTATATCGCTCGTCTAAAACTTGGTATTGATAATGATTAACACCGTAAATGTGCCATGTGGCGCTCTTCATCCTTTTTTTATTCACCTTGTTTGCTACCCATTTAGTGCATATTATCTACATTTAAACATAAACAAAAATCAACTTAGTAGTGCATATTATAATAAAATTTGATGAAAGTCTTATGTTTTGAATACCTGCGAGTTCTTGACATTTAAAGTACCATTCTTGCACCATTGCACGATACGTCTCGGCTAACTTTAACACCGGTAACTTTCTATATAGTACAGTACAAGCATTAACAGACTCCACACAATTTGATATCATATAATTGTAACGTACTAGTGGGCAATGCGCTCTTGACCATCTTTGAGGACCAACTTGAATGAGATTATGGTACGCATCAGGCTAAATAGCCTGTATATTGCTCATTTCGGTTGAATATTCTTCTGGTGTGTATGCCTTGCATATTTTCCAGAATAAACCTTTCGTTTTTTTACTTTTCAAAGATAGGTTCATCATTAGATGACGACAACAAACAACATGAAAGGATAAAGGGAATTCATTGTGTACTGCCACAGCTATACCAGCATGCCTGTCTAATATGAATAGCAAATTTGGGCTATCACCTATGCATTCTTTAAGTACGACATCCACCATGACCAACATGGACCTGTTTCTCCTTTGCATATACCAAATGCAATTGGCACAATCTGGTTGTTTTCATCCATGCCCACAGCTACCAGATTTGTTCCCTTGTATTGACCCTTTAAGTGTGCCACATCTATTATAAGCAACGGGCGTAGACAATGCATGAACATACGAATCTGAAATAAAACGTTATAAATATAGTATGGTAACCTACTATAGTTCAATTATTCAAATAATATGATCATGACTTACCGATGCACCAATGGAAATGAATAACATCTCGAAAACACCTTTTTCGTTCGTTTTGATACGTGTGACTATGCCTTGGTTTTTTCGTTCTAGGTTATAATAATAATACGGTAGCATTTCAAAGGATTCAAACGGAAAACCCCTTATCTGTTGTATAGCATAATCCTTCCCTCTCCATGCTTGTTGGTAAGATATATTTATTTTATATTCGGACAAAAGATCTTGTTGTATATCTTTCCCTTTTATTACACGCTTAGGGTCTTGTAACTTTGGAGTGAGAAGGTGAGCTATTACTTTTTTGTTTGCATTCCGATGGTTAGGATATGTTTGAGTTTTTGGACATGTGTGAACATCATTCAGAAATGTAATGTTAAACTTTTGTGTGACCCCCCATCTTGTAGCACGAATCTTCCAGTCACATTCTTTAAAATAAAAGCATTTCACTAAATACTTGTCTGGGTTTGACCTTTCTGATAAAAATTGGTAACCCTCGTCTAAAGCTTTCAATCTAATTGCCAAGACTAAAGCTTCTTTATTGTCAAAAATATTACCTACCTTAACCTTTGTTTCTTTTTTATATTCCTTTGAAATCATAGGTTTGGACTTGTAAAGTGGTGTTTCTGGAATGTCAGGCTTAAATGACATGAACTTCTCCCATTTATGGTAATTGGGTTGTGGATTTTCATGTACCACATTATCAAAAGCATTTTGTTTATCTTCGTATTTGTTGTAGTCTCCGAACGCAAAAGAGGATTCAGGTTTTTCGAAATGGGACTCATTTTTATGTCTTGAATCATTATTCTGAAAATCACTAGGTCCAAAATTCAAAGACAACCCATTGTTGAATAAAGACGTACATGTCTTATTATTATTGTATATTGTGGGACTTACGTCTTCATTAGATGGTCCGATGTTTTCTAAAGTTTTCGGTTCAAAAAAATTAAAAAAACATGTTTTTTTTTAGTTTTTTCAACAAAACTTGTAGTATCGCCTATTGTCTTATGTTGAGAAACATACATATGTGTTAATTCATTTTTTGAATTACAAGCACATTCAACAAAAAATAGTACCTCATTGTCGTCTGTGATGTCAAAAATATCGTCAAATGACGGCAGCTTAAAAGACAAATTTAACGGATAATTTGCTTCCAATTTGAATTTCTTCATGATCATATCGTGTTGCGTTGTGTATATCAAATCATAATGCATAATGGAACCTCGATTCGTTCCATTATAATGAAGGATATATTTAAATTTTGTAATATTTAAATCCATTTTTTGGAGGAAGTTATAGCTTAGACTGTTTTCATTTCTAGTTACTTTCATGATATATATAGTAAATGAAAACAATGTCATTGAATTGTCCAATCTGTAATAGAAGTGTCAAATCTTGTCATAAATCGCTAAAAATATTAAGCGATGAAACTTGTTACACCCCGCCAAGGCGGAAACGCAAGGCGCGACGAGAAAGGGAATCATCACAACACATTAACGTCTATATAGAGAAACTAAACATGCACAAAAATACAAGGTATAGACACGCAGTGTCATGAAAATACCTAAATCATCATCAAAATCCAAAAGGCGTCTAACATTGAAATAAAGGCAGTTCATGCCAATGTCATCACATGCAAACATTTCAACATTTCAACAAACAAGCCTAATAATGTTTATCATCCAAACAAATAGAGAAATGTAAATAACTAAACTTCACCAGCTGCCTACAGTCAAATCTTGTCATAAATCGCTAAAAATAATAAGCGATGAAACATGTCACACCCCGCCAAGGTGAAAACGCAAGGCGTGACGAGAAAGGGAATCATCACAACACATTGGCGTTTATATAGAGAAACTAAACATGCACAAAAATACAAGGTATAGACATGCAGTGTCATGAAAATACCTAAAAACATCATCAAAATTCAAAAGGCGTCTGACATTGAAATAAAGGCAGTTCATGCCAATGTCATGACATGCAAACATTTAAACATTTCAACAAACAAGCCTAATAATGATTATCATCCAAACAAATAGAAAAATCTAAATAACTAAACTTCGCCAGCTGCCTACAGTCCATCTAGCCACTTTTCTTAACCTCAATCGCAACTTGCTGAGTACCTGAAAATGATGCTTATACGTCAACACAATGGTTGGTGAGAAACATAGGTTTTTAGACACTCATTTCAAATCCTTTCTCCAAACATATTTCTGAATTACTGTGATTATAAAACATGCATAGCAGGACAATTACTAACTACTATACAATCTAACATGCATACAATCCAATCAATCTTACACACACTGGGTAGGCGTACATATCTGCTCCCAAATATGTGATTTCCTGACATGCTAACACGAAGTACATGTATGCCAAACACTATACTTAACATGTTTAATCCCGGGACATGCAAGCGTCCAACCAATCCACATTAAGTAGGTGTACTCATTCGCTCCCATAATACAAACCAACATGTAGCACATAACATATAATAGCCAGTTAAAAGTCCATGCACAAAGTAAACACATAATCACAGCAATCTAAATCATTTTAAAACACTTTGCATCATTTCCATCCCAAGTTTAAAATGCAGTAAAAAGTGGGACTATGTAACTCATCTGAATGCTCAAGCGCAGCTTCCAAATCTTAACACGCAACTATACAATAAATAAAACACGGTTACACGCGACCAACCTAAAAGCTCTAGTCCATGTAACTCACATATGATGGATGTCTAAGGGTTTGATTAACTACCATGGGTCACCCCGACACCATGCCCAACCTTAACCACTTCATTAACACATTACACTAGTCAACTACTATTTATTCAAAAATTCAGAACTTTAGTGTATCTTTACCAACTTAAAAACCATACTTGCTGACCTTAATAAATTATACCAAAAAATCACCTAAGTTCATTTATGAGTTTACTAACTACCTTGTGATTCCCAAGAACCCATTACATGCACAACTATCCCAAATAAAATCCAACTTCAAAACTGTCCCAATTTGGATCTGATTGCACACTAAAAAGTATGGCCTTAAATATCATACTTAGACACACAATCAGAAGCTCTCCTTATAGGTTTCTTTATATACATATTGACCTTAATCTTTGTAGATTGGCTAACCGTAAGTCCACTTTTAAGTTAGGGTTTTACCTTCCCAAACATGACCTAATTTTGACCCGTATTTACTATTTTGACAACTTTTCTTGTTTTGACCAATTGACCAACTTCCCGAACTCAAATCATTCGAGGCCGGACTTTTTGAAAAATAGACTCTCTGAACTACAATTTAGGCTTTTGAATCATATCAAAACACGTTTTTAACAGTCAGATATCATCAGTTGAAACACAGCCCTAAATCTTATCAACTCTAATCATGATATTAAACGCGAACTGAACTCTAAAAACGTACACCAATAAGAACCTAATTAACCCTAAACGTCTAGAATAATTTAAAACATCCCTTAAATTACAGAAGTTTTCACAACCCTAAAGATCCATCATATTAATTGTTACATGTTTTAAAGAAAAACTAAACAAAACTTAACTGAAACTTACCTAAACCTTGAATCTTAAAACACAAATTCACCAAACTTATTCTTGATAAAAGAAATCTTTTTTTTCTTTTTCTTAATGGATCGGCTGAACAAGGGAAGGAGGAGGAGAAAAGTGATTTATGGTTTTTATTGGTTTTGTATTTCTACTAATAGAGTCCTAATTATAGTCAAATTTGTTTCCTTTTTCCCTTTATCCAAAACCGGCCGAATACCCTATATATATATATATATATATATATATATATATATATATATATATATATATATATATATATATATATATATTCTATTATTTTTTTAATTATTAATTAACTAATTATCTTAATTACCTTAAGTTTTCATAAAAACCTAAGCTAATTTGGGTAAACCTTTTCACATAAACGCAACTACTTAACTTTCTAAAAATAACTTTTCATTTCACATTTCACTTTCGATATTTAGAAAGTCCGCTATAATTATCCAAATTTCACTCACTTTACTTATTTCCATTTTGCTACATTTCCCAATAACTCTTAACGCAAAATCATCAAATCATTGACTTAGCATTGCATGCTATACGCCAATACTTTCTATTATCACTAAACACAAACACACTAAAAACGAGATGCCCATACACCTCAAAATGATATCATGCACCTATTCAACCCACTTAGCACACATATAGAACACATAGCATACAAAATCACATACAACAAACTCTTAGCCATTTCTAAAGGTATCACTAACCTGATTAAATCACGGTTGTCACACTGTTTGTATTCTCAACTTGACCACTTGTTTGAGGGTGGTATGATGTAGAGAAATGGTGATTAACTCCATATCTTTTCATAGTCTTTTCCATTATCTTGTTACAGAAGTTAGTACCTCGGTCGCTTATTAGAGCTTTGGGCATTTCGAATCGGCAGAATAGTTTCTTTAGAAAAGTGATAACCACTCGAGCATCATTAGTTGGTAAAGCTTGAGCTTCAGCCTATTTAGATACGTAATCAACAACAATAAGAATGTATTCAAACTTATGTGATTTTGGGAATGGTCCCATAAAGTCAATACCCCAAATATCGAAAATTTCACACACTTGAATGTTATTTAAGGGCATCTCATCACGTTTTGATATATTTCCAGTCTTTTGGCATGCTTCGCAAAGTCGAACTAGAGTATAAGCTTCCTTTATGATTCTTGGCCAGTAAAATCCTGAATCTAGGACCTTTTTAGCGGTTACGTTTGGTCCATAATGTCCACCGGTTGGTCCGTGGTGACATTGATCTAAAATGGTTCGGGTTTCTGGTCGAGATACACAGCGTCTGATCATACCATTAGAATATACTTTGAAAAGATAGGGTTGCTCCTAGAAGTAGTGTTTGAGGTCAGAGAAGAATTTATTCTTTTGTTGGTACGTCATTCCTTTTGGTATTAATTTCTATAGTTTGCAAAGTCTGCAAACCATGGTTCATTTCTGGTGTTAATTTCTATAAGGGTTCTCCAGGAAATTTGTCGTCAACCGCATTGTCATCACTTGACTCATTATTGTCAATCCTAGATAATTGATCGCCAGCAACATTTCTGTACCTTTTTTATCTTTGATTTCTATATCGAATTCTTGTAGGAGTAAGATCCATCGAATAAGATAGGGTTTTGCGTCTTGTTTCTTAAACAGATGTTTAAGAGCTGAGTGGTTAGTGTGAACAATAGTTTTTGATAGTATAAGATATGATCTAAATTTGTCGAATGCAAAAACTATAGCCATAAGTTCTTTCTCGGTTACGGTGTATTTTTGTTGAGCTGGATTGAGAGTTTTTGTAGGATCGTTTAATTCATAACACGGGTGATGATTCTTGTGATTGGGCTAGTTTCTAGAGAGAGAAACACATGAGAGAGATTTTCTAGTGAGAGAAAATGTGTTTAATAAGTAAAGTGAAAAATGACTAGCTTACCTCTTCCAAAGTTGGAAGAGGCTTATATAGTTTTTACAAAATACCGGGTATTAGTACCTGGCTTAAAACCGAAAGACATACGATTAACTATTAAACTACGAACTATTATAAACAATAAATATATGGGGTGACCGAGTCTTTTACTCATATCTAACAATCTCCCCCTAAGGGAGGTCACCCTTGAAAACACTAGACTTAAGCTCTTACAGCTTGCAGTCTTTTGATTCTTCATGTTACATCTAGTACTTTGTTGTAGTGATCTTTAGATAACAATTGAGCTTGTTCACTTTGACTTGTTTTGATTTTGATCATGAGCTTTCTTGAGATCATCAGCCAAACTTAATCTCTCATCATCTAGTAATTTATTGCCATCTTGTGCACTTGTGAAGAAGAATATGATATCAGAGTTTGCGGAAGCTTTGACACCTTTATGAGATCTTTCATAACTTCATAACAAGTGTAGGTCGTGTCTGAGCATTCGGTTATTAACTTGACATTACTGGAACTGGGTATCTCCATCTCCATCTCCATCTTTAAATGATCCTGTAATGAAACAGTTAGCAATAAAGAGAAAATTGATTTGAAAAATCAGTCTAAGTGTTAATTATGAAAATATTTTGTAACACTTCGATAGTTTTGATTGGTTGTCAAATGTTCAATAACCGTCAATTCTTATGCTGGAACAAGTTTGATTCACGTAGAATCGCACCATCGTTTCTTTCCAGTTGACACAAGTTTGATTCTTGTAGAATCGCACAAGTCACCTACCTAGAGCTTGTTTGATGTAGGCTCTAGCAGGATTTCCATCTTCATAGTGAATACCTTCGTATCACTCGGATGTTCTGGCAATATCACAAGGATAATGCGTAGGACTCTTAAGATAACCTTGTTTCCACAGTGTGTGAAAGACAAGATAACTGGTTTTTTGTCATCCAGAAGTTGTATTTTGTGCTTGCAGAATGATGGGCAGATACCAGGAATATCTATTGTTTTCCAGGCAAATGCTTCCTTATGTTTTTTAAGGACAGATACAAATTTGCTTTTGTTTTGAGCAGAAAGTTGAGATGATATGATTACAGGAAGGAAAGATGGTTCTTCCAAAAATACATATTCCAAGTTATCAGAAAGAGGTTTGAGTTAGAGATCCATAGGAGGTTCTTCGAGAGATGTTTTGATTTTATAATCTGTGTTGATGGTGATTTTTTCAAATTTTGGTTCTTCTTTATCGGACTCAGAGTCATAGTTTTCATTTGAAACCATTGCTATGAATTTGTCATTGCTATGAAGGATTTCTTCTTCGAGAACGGTTCCTTCGATGGAGTGGAGGATTTTGCTTCCTTCGTCAAGTAGAGCACCGAAATCTTCTTCTAAGATTTCATCGATAACATTAATACTGAAACAAGTATCATCATTCGAATAAGAGTGTTTAATGCCAGAGTCGATATTAAAGATCATTCATTTAGTTCCAACTCCAAGATTGAGTTGTTTCTGTTTACCTCGAATTATTGCATCAGCAGTGTGAAGGAAGGGTCGTCCCCAAATGAGAGGAACTTTGATTTCTTCTTCCATTTCGAGAATAACGAAATCGGCAAGAAAGGTGAATTTACCAACTTCAACGAGCATATTTTCAGCTATTCCAACAGGGTATTGGAATGATCTGTCGGCTAATCTTACGCTCATTTTAGTAGGTTTAAGAGTTTCGAGAGATAGTTTCGCATATAAGGAATATGACATAAGGTTAATGCTAGCACAAAGGTCGGCTAAAGCATTACATGAGAAACTTTTATTAAAGTTGCACGAAATAAGGAAACTTCCTGTGTCTCCAAGTTTAGGTGAAACTTTATTTTGAAGAATGGCAGAACTTTCATCGCTTAGGAAAGCGGCAAAAAATTGTTCGATTTTGTGTTTGTTTCTTACGAATTCTTTGAGAAATTTGCCATAGTTAGGCATTCAGGCTAAAACGTCAACTAGAGGTACGTTGATTCGGACGGCTCGGATCATGTCGAGGAATTTTCCGTATTGGGCATCCATTTTTTCTTTTCTAAGGCATTGAGGATATAGGATCTTTGGTTTGTATGGTTTTGGTAATGGTGTTTCTTTGACTAGTTTCAGAGGTTGAGTTTTTGGTTATGGTGTAGGTTCTTTGTCTTCATCATTGCTATTTCAGAATTATTTTGTTGATCATTCGGGTTATCTGGTGGATCATAGAATTTACCACTTCTTGTGAATACGACATTCACATGCTCATTACGAGATTGCGGTGGTTGGTAAGCTTTAGAGTTGTTACCTCGTGGATTTGGTTGAGTGTTGCCTGAAAGAGATCCTGAAGGTCGACTAGATTGCTTGTCAGCGAGTCTGTCGAAATTATTTTCGAGATTTTGAATTGAAGCTTGATGATTTTTTGCTACTGTTTTGAGTTGAGTTTTGAGCTCCATGAATGTTTGTAACAACCGGCAATTTTCAGAACTTTAAATGACTATTTTACCCTTTGACTTTTTGGGTCCGACTTTACTTTTTAACTTTTTTACCTTTTACTGTCACATAAAAACGATTACTGCGTAACCGGTATTTTTTTTATTTTCTTTCTGGCGGGTCACCCAAGCTAGTACTACTCTCACCCAGACACGCTTAATTACGGAGTTCTGATGGGATCCGATGCATTAGTGATGGTATAAAAATTTTACTTTTTACCCTCGATATTATTTTTCTTTTTATTTTTTTCCCTTTTACCATTTACGAGATTAATTTAACCAAAAACCGGGAAGTCGTCCCGCGTAAAACTAAAACGTCATCGGACGCGTTCCGGCTTTGGACTAAGATTAGTGTATTTGTTATATGCATTATTTTATCATTTCAAAGTGTTACATAGGTCACATACACTTCCGTTTACGATTTCTACGTTTTCGTGTACATTTTGCGTTTTTCGCGTTTTTGATCAAACGGAACCTTGAAAACTCGTAATCTTTTCACGTAAACTCTAGTTATCGTATATCTCGGGATTAGAGGTCCAAAATTTCATGGATATCCCTCCCCTACTCAATTTACACTCATGAACACACTAAATTAATTCTAAGGGAATCTTTTCACTTTAGCTCATGGTCCTCTCCCTCTCCCTTGGCTTGGCTCACCCTTTGGCTCCAAGTTTTCTTTGGCTCCACTCCTAACTCCTTTGGCTCCAAGATAACTCATTTGGCTCCAAGCTTAGTCCTTCCTATAAATACCATCCATATTTCATTTCTCATAAATTTTACACACACTAGCTAAACTCTTGCAATTTTCTTTCCTTCCTTTCTTTTGTACTATAACCGAACCACACACACACACACTTGGTTAAGTGTGTGTGTTGACTTGTCAACCAATACAAAACCCTAGTACTTGGGATCCTCCTATAAATACCATACTATACACATTAGGGTTCTCATTCTTTTCAAGCCACCAAGAAATTTTCTTTCTTCCTTTTTCCTTCCCCTCACCCACGGCACAAACACACCCTTAATAGGGTTTCCATATCTTTGATTTCTCTTCAAGATCTAGTGTTCCTAGCTATTATTCAAGGTTATTTAAGGAAGATGCAAGTGTTGGTTCATTTGTTTAAGGGTTTTTGTTCAAGATCTATAGTTAGGGTTTCAAATAAATTTGGGGGTTTTGCAAGATCTTGGTGTATGTTATAGATCTAGTGTTCAATCTTATTCCTTTATCATTTGTAAGCTCTTTCTTGAACCTCCTTTTGATTTCTTTATTTTCTTATGCTCTTGGTTTAAATCCTATTGTGTTTGTGCAAGTCTTCTAAAAATAAACAAGATGACACATGAACTAGTTATATTTTTATGGTTCTTTGATTTACATATTGTTTTGATTGTGAGTATGAGTGACCATGTGTGTTGCAACAAAGATGGTGATGAGATTAGAGTAGTTTTAATGATGGTTTTGATGGTGGATTAGTAGTGAATGGAGATTAGGTTAGATTAGGCACTATTGTGAAGTTTGGATGGATTTTTAGAAGCGTTTACGAAAAATAAGGTTGCTGATCCGAATTTGTTTTAGGGTTTTGGGCGACTTAAAAATGTTTTCATTAGTCAAGAAGGTAGTTTTTGGATAGCTCGTTTCGTATAGATAGTTTTTCATATATCGAACACTAAAATCGGACTTAAAACGACCGAGTTACGCTCAAATGAAACTTGAAACATTTTTCGGCAAAACGATTTTTATACGATCAGATCAGGAACGAAAATGACCATTTTGACCCCTTTCGAGTCCGTTTCGGCCAAAGTGTAAAACACAAACATGGCCTAAAATGACGTTTCCCTTCCAAAGTCGCGAAAGTTGTGTTAAAAATGCTTTATGAGTGAGATAGACCTAATTTTGGTCAAGTTAATTTCGGACATATATTTTTTATTATTTAAAACGTCTTTCAAGGGGTTTGGTCGTTTAGGTTTCGAAAGCCTTAGAAAATATTAATGTAGTGATTTGATCTTATTACGAAGGGTTAAGAGTTTTCTAAGAATGATAAAGCGATACCGTTGAACGTTACTAAAAATAGTAAGTTAGTACGAATTAGCGAAATAGAAATGAAAAGTAGGCGTTTAGGTTTCGTTAGTGCGTTTATGGAATTGTGGACTTGACCAATATAGGGGACGGTATTAACATCCCGAAACTTAGAACTTTTCGAAAATAGAAAGTTTCCTAAAATAACTTTCTAAAAATAGTAACTTTTTAACTTTTTGTAAGAACGTCATAACGTTTTCATAAACCTAATAAGTTTGTAAAGACAGGTTTTGATAACTAAGCATAAACACATATGGATGTCTATTTCGTTTATCAACTTTTATACAACGTTCGTTATTGATTTCTCGTTCTAAGGCGTCTTATAATTAGGTCACGGTTAGAGTCTTCGGTTACATTTGTCTCATCGTTGGGTTACTATCTCATCGTTTGCCTAAGGTGAGTTCATAGCCCCACGTTTTACGTGTTTTATATTTACCTTATAACTTTTAGGGTGAGAACATGCTTATTTACAAACTTGTTTACTCTAATGATTTCAAACTTTTATAAATGTTCGTTTGCAAACTCGGTTACATGATTGATATCACACTTTGTTTTACTTATGGATGCAATTACTTAAAGCCTTTCTTTTGGAAATATGTTGGTTACTTTTACTTTGGACACAAGTACTTTACGTAAGAATTTCCCTGTTTACATGTTGCCTAAGTAAATGTTGAAACTTGTATGCCTGAGTTATCATGAACCGTTAGTTACTTATGATCAGTTGGATTCGTAAGTGGGCGCGAGTGTTGTAAATAGATCTATTGGGACTAATCACCCCCGTCCGTGTAAGTAGCTCTTACAAGATCAACAGACGTATACCATGTCGAGTGATATGGTAAAGCGCCATGTTGGCACCCGTCAGGGCAAGTTTATTAAGCATTTTGCATGTTTCCATTACATTTAGCCTCGGTATCATGAGCTTAGTGCAACGTAAATACCTTTTATGTGAAGTTGTATCTGTTATAACTGTCACATACGTTTTATAACTTGTGGTCCATACTGCTTTCATTAAACGTTACAAATTTCTAAATACTTTTTATAATACTGTGAGTGAAGCAGTATTCACTAAATGTTTTTTTATTTTCGTAAATACTTTACCTAAACCTATGAATTCACCAACTTTATGTTGACATTTTAAGCATGTTTTTCAGGTGCATAGCTTTAGACTTCTCTGATGTGCTATGTGGAGTCCACGTGCAATATGATATCATCTTTCAAGACTTTATTATCACGCATACTCGTTGTCTTTTGAAAACTTAATTATGCTTCCGTAACGTTTTAAATTTCATTTCAAATCTTGTAAGACTTATCCATTTTTAATAAATACAGCGTGTTATGATTTTCAAAACGTCTATTAGTGGTCGTTCCCTTGATCTTGTGTGATGTATATTATGACGTCACGCCCCCGGACACTCATTCCTTCCAGGCCCCGTCTGGGGGTGTGACATTGATGGAAGAAATTGGTGCGAAAGGAGGTACCTAAAGAAAGACGTAGCTTTGTCTTGAGTCTAACTTAAAGACTCATTAATAAATAAAAGTGCTTTTCGGGAGACAACCCGTCTTTTTAGTAACAAAATTCATTTAAATTTCTTCATATTAGTTGGTTTGTATGTTTCTTACTTAGTTTTGCAGGTTCTCACAATAAGAAAATGGAATTCGAGGTCACATCAACTCGTATTTATGTGGTAAATATTTCTGTTGGGGCGTAACTACTTCAGTTACGCCGTAACATATATTGCTACGACGTAACCCTCTCTTTGGTTACACCATAACCAGACATAACCAAAATTTTAAAATTATTTTTTTCACATGATTATGGCGTAACCCAACTCTTGGTTACGCCGTAACTTCCTTCCTAAAAACCTTAATTAAAGTTTGAAACTTTTACAAAACCATGTATAATTAAATGAACTTTGTGGGTACGTTCTCTGGAAACCCTCACGAGACTTCACTCGTCCACTTAGGCCACCAAGTGGTTTAAAATGCTTGTTGCATATGCTAAATGCAACCGTGATTCTTATGAAAGTAAGTTAGGTTTTTCTGTATAATTTTTTTTGAACGGTTAATGCATGTAGTTTGTTTAGTGATTTCAGGGGATACAAGTTTGCTTTCGCTTGTCAAGTGTTCAACTCTTGCCATTATCATTTGGAGTATAAAGTAATGCTCAAAGGAGTCTCTCGTTCTAATTCTACTCTCATTTTTGAATTTCATTTCCTTAAATGTACAATAAGGACATTTTACAAACCAAGTGGGAGGATGGGAGTAGAATTTCCACTTGACCTATATTTGCCTTTGATTTTCTAGTTTTCTTTTGAAAAAATGTCCTAATTTTAAATTTTTTGGCATGTTTTTCTTACTAAACTAGAATAAATCTTTTTCGAGCGCACTATTACCCTTTATTTCAATTGGTGAGGTTAAGCCTAAAGATTTCGTTTTCATCTATTATACAAAAATCCATCAAAAAAATAATTGTCCCGGTAGTATTGTAGACTTTAGAACTTGGCCTATACATCATTTTGAACATCATTTTGAGACTGATTGATTAGCATGGACTAGGATGTTCAAGATAGCATACTTTAAAGGAATATCCCTAAAATGCCTATATGTGCTCTGTTTAATCGACTTGTTACACTGACTTGTTGACCTCCTGTGTTAAAACCTCTTGTTGCACTCATTTTTAGTTCAAGTACCTCTAGAATCACCTCTGGTGAGCCACTCCTTGTTTAAACCTTTATGAAATGTTCGTTACATTTGCTTTAGCCAACTCATATAGTTATATTTTCTTTTGTGTTGAAATTCCTAGCTACTTTATGTCATGCTTCGAGAAATGAGCTGAAAATTTAGGTAATGTTCATGGCAAGCCCTATCATCTTGAACTTTGACGACCCCCTGTTCAACACTTTTTGATATTGTTTCATCTTAAGGGATATGTATGTTGTATAAGATAAAATAAAATAACCAAAAAGTAAAAGTTCTGTATATGTTGGTTACGTATTATAAAACTAACAAGTTGTTCGTGATATGGAGATGGTGCAACTACGAGCCATCTGTATGATTTTGAAGGTCGGGCTAGTATAATCTGCTTCATCAATTCAAAGCAGGGCTTCATTGCTACATATGATATTAGCCTGTCATTGCTGTTATGATCAGATTTATGTACTTAGATACTTGGATTGTTGGATGGACAGTAGCCGGTTATAACAACCTTAGATTATTTCGACCATTTATTTTGTGTATTTTGTTTAACACTAATTAAATGTGTATCCTATGTCTTATCCTACCCTTTAAATTATTCTAGCCTTTAGCCTGCTCGAGTTAAGGAAAGAGCAATCACATGTGTCTCGTTCATGGATTTAGCCGAGCATGTGTAGTTTTGTTGCCTTTTCTGGAGCAGTGGTATCGGAAAGAATCAATCACCTGTTTAAACCTATGTGTGTCACTCGTGTTGCCTTTAAGAGCTGTTTAGACCCTAATTCTTACTGGTGCAGATTTGTGTACTTTCCAAGCTTATGATATAATACATGCTATGACATTGTAGTTGAGTGATCACCCCGAAAATAAAACCCTTAGACTAGTATGATAGTTGAGTGATTTTGATCCCCTTTTATGAGATGTTCGGCTTTGATGTTTCTAGCATAAGTAAATTATGAATTCATTTATCTGAGTTAAATTGGACATAAGAATGCTACAATTTGATCTGAAGTTACAAGAATTCTGGCGTGAAAATCTTGTCTACAGTGTATTCTAACAAGATCTACTTGAAGGCAAGTAGAAGTCAAGTGGGGGAAGATTGATCAACGGATCAAATAGTCTTAATGACTATTTAAGTGTCAAAATCCCTTTCAAAATGCTTGTTTATTATTGTTTAAGAGAATGCATTGAAAATGCGTCTTAATCACTTTATAAAGGGATTGTTATACATGAAGAAACAAGCATTGGAGCAAGTAGACGCGGTGATTTTGTAACGTGGAACCCATCGCAAATGAAGATATCTCTAATCTATTTCACCGGGCACGTACAACCTCCTGCAAAATTACGCCGTAACAAGATTAATGCAGAATGAGTCAGCACCAATAGTTACGGCGTAACATGCGACGTTACCATGATCATGTCGTTAACATACACATGTTGTGAAGCACAATGTATGACTTATCTGAGTCATAGTTACGGTGTAACATGGACGCTTTACAAATTAACGCCTACATAACACGAAATACTAAGCCTGCATAATACGGTAAAGCCCACATCCGACACTGTTATGACGTAACACCACTACTTAACATTACCCGTAACAGATTGATACTTATAGAATAGATCCGCTCATGTCGCAACATTCATCATCAACCCTTTCCAACCTCAGTATCACAGGGGCGAAGGCCCACGAACCAAGCTCCATAGGTTCGAGGGAGAAATCACACCAAAGATCTAAGGTAGAAGTCACTTTACTTAATTTTGTATTTAATCGTTCATAAACGCATACTGTAAGACTAATGATGATTCAATCCATGATTCCTTTCATTTAATCTTGTTGTGTTGTTGCCATGAGTAGCTAAGCACTTCTAATGTTGGCCTAGTTATGAATTTACTGATGTTATGTTGAATGTTTCCTATTTAATTATCTCTTTATTATATATTCTTATAGCATATCATTGATCCCTGAGTTTTGGTAGTGTTGAGGGTGGTTTAGATCTTGTTAGTTTTGTTATTAGGCGAACTAGTTGAACATGAGTTAACAGGGTACTAGGGTAGGTTGGCATCTATCCTTTGTGCAGAAATTAATCAATTTACCGCCTCTATCACATTAAACACTTAAAAAGCGCAGAAACTCTTTCAGATAGGGTTTATAGTCTATCCAGGTTATGGGCATGTCTTTAGGATAGTTGGGGTTTAATCAATACAACTTAGATGCCCTACCTTTGTGACTTGCAAAGGATTCGAGATCGCAAGAAGTATAGGGCAGACCTCAAATGCCAATTCGGGTCTACTGATATAAGAACCACTAATAAATGATACTTAGACATTGCACAGGAAATACACATCATAACATTAGTAATGAAATAACTAGGTTAGCATGCCTTTCTCCAAATTATTTACTTTTAGCATTTATTTTCCTGTTAAGATTTCAAATCAATTCAAAATCATTTTCGAAACGTGACATAATCAAATTAAAACTATTTAAACTTAGCTCTTGGGAAGACCTCGGATTTACCAAGTCATGCACTACATACGACCGGGTTCTCTGCCTGTTAGTGCGTGTAGATATCAGTAGATGAGTTTTATAAATTTAAAACTTGTAAAATTATTTAAAACAAATAATCAACGGTTGAGGTGGTTCGAACATGTTAGGAGAAGACCACAGTCAGCACTAGTTAAAATAGTGGAAACTTTGATAGTCGATGACTTGAGGAGAAGGGGTTGACCAAAACTTAGGTAGGAGGACAGGATGAAGCATGATCTGAAGAAGCTTCTCTTGTCCAAAGACATGACATCTGATAGGAATGAGTGGATGGCTAGAATTAGACTAGGTGGTTAGATGGTAGGTATAGAGATGTTTTGCTTGTTTGTCTTTTTGCTTTTGGTAGAGAACCCATTTGCTTAATGCTTTCTCGATCTTAGTCTCTCCCATAGGTCATTTTATTCTATATTTGCCTTGTTCTTTATGCTTATTCCTATGCTCGTTGGCTCTATATGCTTCATTTATTTCCATGCCTTTGTATGCCTTTTCGTATATGCATGCATTGTTTATGTTTGCATTTTTGTATATGCATCATCTGCTTCCTTTGTCTTATGCATGTTTGGTTCTTTTGGTGCATTGCATTATTTGCCTTTATGCCCTATTTGTTTCTAGTTTTTATATTGTTTTTTTGTCTATTTGGATGGTTTTGATCTTTGTGTATGTGAAAAATGTAGAGTGGCAGTAAGTATATTTCCTTTTAATATCTAAAACTTGTTATATCAAATCACCGATCAAGTGTGACATATATGAAAAGTAACAATATAAATTTTACATTATAACAATAGTATAAGTCATATACGAAAGCATATCATCACGAGATAAACATGAATAATGGATAAATATAAAGCCAAGACAACAACATAAACACAAAGCAATAACACAAACAATAATATAATGCAAGTATAAAAGTAAAGCAATAAGTAAAAGAAAGCGCAAATCGGACACGATGATTTATAGTGGTTCGGTCATGGAGCTCCTCTCCGCCCTAATCCACTCCCTTAGTATCCGACTCGAGAGTTACTTAACTAATTCAACACCATTCTCAGCGGAGAAAACCTTACACATCGCTTACACTTTTTCCAATACTAAGCTAGGCATCGAGTTCTTATACGGGTACAACTAACCCCGCTATGTTTTAATGCCCAACATAACAAGCCGACCAATCTTGTATAAAACACACTAACCTATTACCCATGTATTTTGAGTCCTAAACACATAAACCATCAAACCTCTAATTTGGTGTTACAATATGTTGTCTGGTGATGATACCTAAGTTGTTGGTTAAGCAAGGTAATTTACACGAGAGAGTGACAAAACTCCGCTATGAATTGGATATTGTTCAAAAAGATCTTGACATTGACCCATTATCTTTGGTGCTTTATGGGGAAGAGGCGTTGTACCTCACTACTTTTAACCAAGTGTTACTTGATGAGTAAAGTTTTTAGAAGCAAAAGGCTAAAGTGGAATGGCTTAGAGTTGGTGATACTAGCGTGGCGTATTTTCATTATATGGTGAAATCTTGTGTGGCTTGAAGTCGTTTTGAATGTGTAGTTGGGATATACAGCGGGATTAATGAGGCTAGTGTTGTTCCACATGCTTTTGTTAAACACTATATGGAATTCCTTGGTGTTGTTGAAGAGGTTGTTACGTCTATTATATGGAATGGCTTGTTTGCGAAATGTATAGATCAAGCTAAAGCTCAGATTATGACTCGTATGGTTACTGATATGGAGGTTCAAAGTTCAATGTTCTTAATTGGTGATTTTAAAGCCCGGGGTCAGACGTTTTTACATTGGCTTTCTTTAAAATATCATGGACATAGTGGGTGTTGATGTGTGTAACGTGATTAGGGATTTTTTAATGGTAGGTTGTTGCAAGACATAAACCATACCATTCTTTCTTTATTGTCTAAGGTATTAGCCCCTACTCGTATTAATGATTATCGTCTTATTTCATGTTGTAATGTTATATACAAGGTTATTAGTAAAATATATTATTAGTAGAATCAAGGAAGGTCTACATGACATTGTTAGTGATAACCAATCGACGTTTGTTCATGGTCGTAGTATATCCAATAATATGGTATGAAAGAAGCTCCCTTATTTTACGCTAATAAGCTTAGCCTTACGACTTTGACTAAGGCTAATCTTCAAAACTCGATGCTAATGTGCCAAATGATGTTGACTTTGACATTTGGTTACCTTTGGCTTCAGTTCATGGGGTATATGATAGAATGAAAAATCCCCTTTACTGGTATTTTATTGGTAAAAGACTTGTTTTTCCTGTCGTGGAATGGTTCGTATGAAACAATTGAAAAAAGTATGGCTTAGAGAAAGTAACGTTGGTGAAAGGCTTTTTATTTTTTAAGATTTTATCAACTGAGGGTGTTGATTAGAGATGGTCCATGGTTGATTCGTGGAGTTCCTATATTTCTAAATAAATGGTCTCCCTCTGTAAGTCTCGTGTTCCGGTTTGGGTGAAGTTCCATGATGTCCCGTTGGTTGTGTATACATCGGATGGGTTAAGCTTGACCGACATGAAATTGGTACCCCAATGATGGTAGACTCATATACTTATTCCATATGTTTGAAATCATGGGGTACGAGCAGCTATGCAAGAATTTTGATTGAAATTGATGCTTGTAATGGTTTTAGTGATATTCTGGTTATGGTTGTTCTTAATCTTGAAGGACCTGGATATTCGAAAGAAACCATTCATATTGAATACGAGTAGGAACCTTCTCGTTGTTGTACGTGCTAATATTTGTTCACGCAGTTGATGATTGTACAAAAGCTCCAAAACGAGTAGTAAATAGGGTGGATAAAGGCAAGGGTGGATCATCCGGGGCTGATGATGAAGGCTTTGTTGAAGTAAAAAAGAAGAAATAATGTGGTAATAATAGAGGCACCAAAAACTTTAAACCGATCTCGGTGAAACCAAAAACTCAATATCGCCTTAAAGTAAATCAATCGACAGAAGGTAATAATGGTAAGAAGAATATCTCATCTTCAGGTAACTCTTCAAAGAAGACAAGTATGACGAATGTCTCAACATCAAGTATTGGTACCTTTTCCTATAGTAACTCGTTCGTGGTTTTAAATGTCTATGACCCGACTAATGAGGAAGTAGAATCGGGTAATAAGGCGTCTACGTCTAGTGTGCAAAAGGAAGGGCAAAGTGTTACCCCTTAGTAGAAAATATTAATATGTTTCAAAAACATATGCTAGAGGGAAAATGTGTGCTTGTGGATGATGATGGTAAACCTCTGGAAAAGGTTGATTATTTGGATGATCATGATAGCGAGAATGAAGTTGAACCGGTTAATAATGAAATGACAAATTTTCTGGCTTCAAAACCGTTAGGGGTTGGATATGGTACTCAGAGCTTGCTGGAACAATATAGGAAAACATATGGGAATGTTTAATACGACTACGACCCATACGATGATAATTTGTATGAAGGTCAGGAAAAACCTGACCATATTCAATTTATATGCGATAATTTGGATATAAAGATTCTAGGTCGAAAGAAGAAACAGGTTACTTGATGTTGAGTTAATTGTAGTATAGTATTTATGTGTACCTTCTTTAAGCAAGTAGGTTGCCTATGTAACAGGCTGAAATATAAGATTCACCCACATCCATTGTACTGAATTGTTTTTTAGAGTAACAAATTTATCAGGGAAACCCTTGACCAAAAAAATAGTATATCCGATAATATTCTTATTACGCAAGAATTAATGCATATCCTAGTGGGGTTTGGGTTTCACCCGACTATGGTTGGATGGATTATGGCTTATGTTACGAGTACATCTTTCTCGTTATGTATTAATGGTGATTTACATGGCTACTTTAAAAGTTGAAGAGGCTTGCCACAAGGTGACCCAGTGTCACCGTATTTATTTACGTAGGTCATGGAGATCCCCACTCTTATGTTGAAACATAGGGTGCATAATGAGGAGGATTTCGAGTACCATAACAAATGCCACAAGCAGAAAGTTATTTATGTATGTTTTGCATATGACTTTATTATGTTTTCTCATGGTGATGGTATTTCTGCTTATGTGCTACTAGAGGCGTTGAATGAATTTAAATGTGCATCGGGTTTGGTACGTAGTATTCCGAAGAGTAACGCTTTCTTTTGCAATGTTGTGAATCATGATAAGACTGTAATTTTGCAACTTATGTTGTTTGAGGATGGTACGCTCCATATTAAATATCTTGTAGTTCCTCTTATTTCATCGAGATTACTTTATAGAGATAGCAAGGTTTTGCTAAAAATGATGCAAAAGAGTATTCATGATTAGAAAAATAGATATTTGTCTTTCGCTAGCAAGTTAAAACTTGTTCTTTCTGTTGTATCGCCGTTGCATGGTTATCAGGTGTCAGTTTTCATTTTTTCGATTGCGATTATTCATGATATCGTACAGTTGACGTGTTGGTTCCTTTGGTGCCAATGGGACATGTGTTGGGATTTTATAAACTAGTAAACCATTTACTATGAGTACGCAACGGATGGATCTAGTTTGATATTAAGAATTAACACACAAATAAAGTAAGTAATACTAACCTTTATGTTTAATGACAAAAGTCAATAAACAAGAATCTTGATTTTGAACCTTAGTGATTAAGTTACCACCTCTACGGTTGCTCACACAATATGTCAAACAAATACTCTACCATGCTAGTTGTTACTTTACGAAAATCAAACAACAAGTGTAAACCGATGTAGACTTGAAAACCAATTCGAATACCCTTAGGGTATACGTTCGAATATTCTAAAAGGGAAGTAAAAGAAAATCACTACATGTGATTTCGTACAGTATGCATGTATATCAAATTTTACACGCATAAGGTATGCATGGTGCACATGATATGTATATATTGCATACGTAAGGCATGCATTCATGCATGAATGTTGTTCTCTTTTCTGATATACGAATACAGAAGGAAGAGAAACAAATTTAGGTTTTTAGTATATGTCATATGTGATTGATAAATTATGAGGCTAGGGGTAGGTGTTTATATAGGCACCAACCCTAGTTCTAGATAAACTAGAATATCCTTAATTCCTTATCACAATACAACTCTTATCCCTTATCTTCAAAATTGATCCTAAAACCCCCTCTAAAAGCTATATGGGTCGGCCAACAAGTGACACCCACATGGTCTGGGTTTTGTCAATTTTAATCCCTTCGGTTTATATATTCAAATATTCGTTAAGATAGTTATAAACTCATAACGGTAACTAACGGTTATTTAAAATATTTCGTGAAGCATATTAAACCTTTAATAATAAAGAAATATATATTAAATGTTTAATAAACATACTCTTCGTGTCTTAACGTGTGTGTCCCCAATAGGCTCACGTACTTCTTAGTCATATAACATGCGTATCCGACTCCCACATCCCAACAGCTCCCACTTGGGAGTAGGAGCAGCATACTCTATTTGTACCAACAATAGAAACGTCTAGCAGCACTCCATTGCCATAAACTATAAATACTTGAGATGTTGTTTCAAGAAAAACTCTTAGTATAATGGTTATGTATTACTTGCTATTATCATCCCTTTGTAACAAATACCGTTAAACCATGGATATAGATCCTAACTCATTCCATATAGTTTAACTATTTAGTTTCTCGTTATAGAAATTAATTCAGATCTACTAAACGTAATCGAGAATCATCTTAAATTACACTTTGGGTGCGGTCACACAATCATCTGATTAATTCTGGAGAAGCGCCAATGGTATCATACTGCAATTAGACAATTGGAGGAATAAATTCTTTATTGACTACAAGTGTTGTCTGTTTCACATCACTTCCAAGAATAGCCTTTATAACTACCTTTTTCAGGATAGCGTTTGACTTATAATTAAAAAGCGATTTCCACACATACAAAACTTGTTTGTATCTCAAGTCTAAGGATGACTTATTTAACCATTTTTGATATCTTACTCATGACAAGGATCCAAAAGTAAATATTCGAGGGTTGGGGTTGTTTAATATGCATCCCTTGTGAATAATATGTGAGTTTGGTGGGAACAATCCGCATATTCAAAATGTATAACCAAATACTCACATTTGTCTTAATATAACAATATTTCCATATTGTTAACCGACAATGGACATATTTAGAATAATAAAATTATACAAAGATTAAACATGCAAATATAGAACATAGTAGTATAAATGAAAATGATCATACTAGGTATGTCAATTCATTATTCTAATACAACTGCTTTCAGTTCCATTATTTAAATACTAAAAAAAGATATGCATACGACTAATTATTAAGTTAAAATCCTATTTTTCCAACATTCTTAACTCATTCTGTACAAGAAAGCTAAATAGTCACCTGAGAAAACTTTTCAAATACTTGTTTCAAATTCACAAATTGTGAAAGATTTGAATGATATGATGAGTGTCGTATTGTATATTTGCATACTATTGCAAGTGTCATAGTATGGAAATGTCACAGTACCTTTATGGGGTATCTGAAGTCACCAACATACCTATCTCAGACAGTCATCTTTACAGTTTCTTAAATTGTAAAGTATTCTCATTCTTTAATGTGTATTGCAACAATGCTCTTAACTGAGCATATCTAGTTAACAGATTTATCATAAATGATGAAATATTATTTTAACTAGGATTGATTGTCCTCTAGCAACAGTGTACACAAACAACACTATTCCTTATATAATTCGTAAACGTTTGTTTTAACAGTCTTCTAAACACTCTCAATTAGATACTGTTGTTGCCAGCTCATCTTGCTCTTGTGCAAACGTAACAACCAGTCTCATACATAATATAATATACACATGATGAATCCTTAGTTAAAAACACAAGGTTTCCATTCATGTATTAAATTATCTCAAGTGAAATATATCATTTAAGACTTGCCTTAATGATATATTGCATTGTGTTGGACATAATCACAACATATGTTTATTTCAATAAACATTTATTCCAATGTCGTTTGTTTTATTTCCTAAATTCTCATGTGAAGTTTCATTCCAAGCTTAAGGATTAACCTCTAGCTTGGAAGGACTGATACCTTCAATATGTTATACAACATACGAATTTAAGAAAACAAACATAGTGCTCCCTCTTGATGGCAGGTGTACTCATGAGTTATCATATTTTAATCAAAAATCATATTGTAATTAAACTTAAGATCTTAGATCCTAGATGCATGATCTAATCCACACTTGGATTCTTTTATCTTGTATACTTTATAAAGATTATATGGACTCATAACCCTTTTAATTACACACCCCGTCCAAAGGTAATCATAAAGGAAAGATTTATAAAACTTAATTGCCATATTCCATATTCAAGGAAACATGTATGACAATTAATTATCTTTATATAATTAATGCGTGTAGAACGGAAGATTTAATCATAGTCAATGGCTTGAGTAAGATTAAAACTCTTATCATCAGTCAGGCATTAATATGTATACAATTTTGTCCTTATGAGTCATTCTTGAAAAGAAACTCATTCTAACCTCACAGTTTAACTATTTGGTGAAAGATCAATCAAACTCAAAACATTGATTGAGTTTTAAGGACTGCATCTTATTATTCATAATTCTAAGACATTTATCAGATTCAAGATGTGATAATGTATCTTAGTAGTTAGCAGGTTTACTATGATCCTCTAACTAATATTCTTCAGCATTGATATATTAAAATATCACTCCATTAATGACGCATCCTTGCGAATTTATGAATGAGAGTTACATTATACTTTGGTTCGACATTTACATGTTTAACCTTAGTATGACATCAACAAGTAAATTTAGAAGGTTATGTATTTTATTCTTGAATATCTTCAAGATCTAAGATACTCCCACTTACTTTTGTAAGTAGATTCAATTCTCTAAATACTAAGTATTTAAACAACAATAAATTGTTCTTAATTGGGAAATATAAAACACATTTTACAATTCTCATATCTAGCTTGTTAATAATATGTTTCATAAGATATTAACAAATTTTAGAACTTTAATCAAGACATAATGGGATTCATCCTAATCCATAAACAGATAATGTCTTGAATACCTTCTAAGTTGGAACTATATTTAGTGTATCCATGACGCATGCAATTTTCTAACATTGATAGATTTTAGAGGTAGAGCAATTAAAGTTATCAGAAATCAAACGATAAGAATATAGTTTGTTTAAATGCATTAGACATACCATAATAATATGGTATTCTATTAGTATTGGAATTGTGAGAATACATCAGAATTCCTTAAATAACTTAATTCTATTTAGGTCAAATACTTACCAATTGGGTCGAACCAAATTGAATACAAAATATTTTAAAACTAAGTGCACGCTATAACGTATATTTATTGAATAGTTCAAGAACTCTATGTTTATGTGTTTACAAGAAAACAGAACATGTAGTATACGTTATAAGTCTTTGAATAACTCAAGGACTTCCTGTTTATGTGCTAACAAGAAGACATAACAATTTTACTACTTACTCTATGTTATGATTCATTGATAAATTCAAGGACTTTATATTTATGTCTTAACCAGAAAACATAATTATAGTAACTAAAGTAATTATGAACGCAAACTCTTGAGTTCAATAGTAATTTCAAGTTAATTTCATACTTCATAACTATGATTATATATTTTAACCATAATTATATTGACTAAAGCATGTAGTCAAAATATTGAAGTAGCTTTACATTATATCTTGACATTTAAATGTAATAGGGCAACAAACATCTTTTGTGTTTAAGTCCTAGTAGAATTATTAGCTTTCTTACTTTGCGGTCAAGAGAAAGCAATAATAATATTATCATATGTTGTTCCTTGCACACACTTAAGATTTCGCCTACTTGTGTACGGCACAACATTATTTAAAACAATACGATAGTGTCATAGATATTACAAGTAGAATTCAAACCATGTCGTTTAATAAGGAATTGCGCATTATTATTCTATAGATAACGTTTCGGGAAGCAACATCAGAAAGGCAACTTGTTATCTTATAAAATAAAATGCAATCTTCCTTTAAACTATGGTTGTCCATATTTGGAAAGTAATGAATTATTTCAAAACAAGTTAGAAATAATATGGGTAACTAACAAGGAATTAAAGCTTGCAGCTCCCACTGAATTTTGACAACATTACATGAATGTCATTTCATTAAAAAAATGCAAAGATCCCACTGGATTTGTCAACATTGTAAGTGTTACATCACCAGTAGAAAGCAAATAGCGATTTATTTACTTTCCTACTCTCTTAGAATGCCTACAAGTAGCAATGTACTTAGGTATTGAACATAGTATATGAAGTTCTACTTATGTAGATGAAGAACTAGCCATTCATGCTTTCATTAACTTGAACATTTTAGCATGCAATTCCTCTTTAATCAGTCTGCCTAGCCACAAGGGTGTTTAGCACTATAAGGAATGAAGTGAGTCTAAGAAAAAATATCTAGAATACATTCTAATTTTCTTTACTCGTTGCGGTTTATTGAGAATTCATCTTATTAACATTTAAAACTCATACATCATCTTGACAAGTGCAAGATGTCATTATTTTGGTAGCTATAGACAAAATGTTCTCTAGTTACACAAAATATTTCATCTTTCAATTATTTCAGAACCGAAAAAGGGTAATGAAAGATTGTAAGTGAGTTTAAATATAATGAGAAAATTTCATTTGTAATCCTATCTTAGTTTTGTCAAGCAAGCAAAAGAGATAGGAATAAGTCTCACTCTTCTTACCAAGAAAAAAGACTATGTTTGTCTTTTTAAGAAAACAAACTTCGTTTATGAATTATGTTGCAATAACACAATTAATCAAAACATAGAAAGTTTAATTTTAGTATTTTTGATTATTAAATTCTTAAAAGAATTAACCACCCAATTAATTACTAATAAGACTAAGATCCAACTTGACCTCCCACTTATTACCGAAGTTCTGACCAACGTATAAACAAGTAGGGCAAGAGGTATGCGGCGTGCGTTGATTGCATTAAAATACAACTCTTAGATTTATGAGACACATGGAATTAGTAACACATATAGTAATGTCATGTACATGTTTATCTCATTTTATGCCTCGATGACCAAACATACTCGATTTAAGTCAACCAAGTAAGAACATGCAAAAATTGACATATATCTGACCTATAGAAAAAAATTGCCTTGGGTTGGAATTAACCTTAGGTCTGACCAGAGATAAAAAAACCAAATGCAAGTGTTCTTAAATTGGTTGGCATAGACTTAAAATTTCACATAAGGGTATACACATAAGTTTATAAAAAAACATGTGTCAAATGGTGCACAAAAAAGCATGCAAAACATCTTTGTAACACAAGTTAAGAAAAATATTTTGTTAACTTAGTTTTTAGATGTGCTAATATCGCGGGAAAACATTAAAAATTGACCAAACCCTATATTGTACTATTGAATGTGTCCGAAGACACAAGTTCTTCCAATAATTGCCTCATATGCTGAAGCATGTAGTGGCGCAGGAAAAGATTAAAGGTCAATTAAACCCTAGAAAACCATTAAAGCCATGGTCTATAAAGCCATGGTCAGTAGTGATTTATCATTGACAAGAGCATAAAAACTTTATATTTTTAAGGAAACAAGTTTCATAGTTTAATGTTTGTCTTTATTTGTCTAAAAACAAGTTTTAAAAATAACACATAGCAGGTCATAATGAGTTTATAATTATGCGTGTATTTTAACAAACAAATTTAAACCAAGATTCGAGTAAGTTTGTCGTAGGAAGTCACGTTTCTAAGTGCAACATTATAAATAACCACACCCGTATGACATATAAACTCGCAAGAATCTTTTTGGTTTATATAAAACAAATTTCACTTTAAGTATTAGTCCGTTTATAGTTTCAAAAAGTCTTTTGCATATATTACCTAGTTTCATGGAATATCACATATAAGCAAATAAACAGACAGAAAGAGAGGATGAGGTGAAGACATACTCTATATAGAAAGCAGTAAATCACATAATGCCCCGAGTTCTCATAAGAGTCTTCCCCAAACGGAGAACAAAATGACTCTCACTAGGTTTTCAGTTCAGTACCTAGATCGCCACATGCATCATATAATATGATTGCGTGAGTCTTAAGGCCAGAAAAAGAAAAGAATAGAAAAATAGGAAACTTAATTAACTTTTAATTTTAGATCTATTCTTTTCCAATCTTTATTAACTATTAATAATTACAAGATTCTAGGTTTTTTTTTATTCTTTATGGAAAGAATTGCATATTATTGCCATAACTTTTAATTAAAACAATAAATAAATTATTACTTAGCGGATCTAGCGTGTTATTAGTGTGTAACCCATAACACCAAACAATGTTTGCTCGTGATGCCACTATTGGGATTTTATAAACTGGTAAACCATTTACTACGAGTACGTAGCGGATGGATCTAGTTTGATATTAAGAATTAACACACAAATAAAGTAAGTAATACTAACCTTTATGTTTAATGACAAAAGTCAATAAACAAGAATCTTGATCTTGAATCTTAGTGATTAAGTTACCACATTTACGGTTGCTCACACAACACGTCAAACAAATACGCTACCATGCTAGTCGTTACTTCACGAAAATCAAACAACAAGTGTTAACCGATGTAGACTTGAAAACCAATTCGAATACCCTTACGGTATACGTTCGAATAGTCTAAAAGGGAAGGAAAAGAAAACCACTACATGTGATTTTGTACAGTATGCATGTATATCAAAATTTACACGGATAAGGTATCCATGCACGAATGTTGTTCCCTTTTCTGATATATGAATACAGAAGGAAGAGAAACAAATTTAGGGTTTTAGTATATGTCGTATGTGATGGATAAATTATTAGACTAGGGGTGGGTGTTTATATAGGCACCAAACCCTAGTTCTAAATAAACTAGAATACCCTCAATTCCTCATCACAATACAACTCTTATCCCTTATCTTCAAAATTGATCTCAAAACCCCCTCTAGAAGCTATATGGGTCGGCCAACAAGTGATACCCACATGGTTTGGGTTTTGTCAATTTTAGTCCCTTCGGTTTATATATTCAAATATTCGTTAAGTTAGTTATAAAGTCATAACGATAACTACGGTTATTTAAAATATTTCGTGAAGCGTATTAAACCTTTAATAATAAATAAATATATATTAAATATTTAATAAACGTACTCTTCGTGTCTTAACGTGTGTGCCCCCAATAGGCTCACGTACTTCTTAGTTGTATAACATGCGTATCCGACTCACACATCCCAACAACATGAAGCGGGGTAAGGCAAAAGTATTATGGAACTCGGTTTGTTTGCCTAAACAGGAAGGTAGTCTCAGTATTGGTATACTTAAGTCTTTTAACATTGCTTTGATAGCTTCGCATGTGTGGAAAATTATCACGTGT
Organism: Tanacetum coccineum; assembly: GCA_026074375.1. NCBI lineage: Eukaryota > Viridiplantae > Streptophyta > Magnoliopsida > Asterales > Asteraceae > Tanacetum > Tanacetum coccineum. The sequence goes on along the minus strand of BQNB010006946.1, from coordinate 66,694 downwards.
AAAGAATCAACGTGGGTTAAATGGATTCATTCGTATAAGTTAAAGGGTAGGAATTTTTGGGTTGTGCAAGCTCATTCAAATACTAGTTAGGGATGACGAAAGAGTTCTTTTGGTTTCAATCTGGTGATGGTTGTAATACTTCTGTTTGGTTTGACAAGAGGTGTGCTAATTGTCCTTTAATGAACCATGTTACGCCTATGATAGTTTTGAACGTTTGTTTTAAGCTTAATGATCGAGTGGTTGATATTCTGCAACATGGTACTTGTTCGTAGCCTTTGTGATGGTTTGATTTTTCCCTAATCCTTTATCATGTCCCTTGTCCATTTTTTATGCATGGTTTGCAAGATAAAGTGTTTTGGAGAATGCAAGATGGCAACATGAAAGAGTTTTCTGTTAGTAGTGCATGGGACTCAATACATGCTCGAAGTGATATAGTTTCATGGTTTCGAGTATTATGGTTATCTTCATGTATACCACGTCATGTTTTCTAATTTTGGCTCGTGATGAGGAAGACACTAAAGACTCAAGACAAGCTTAAACAATGGGATATCAGGAATTTTGATGACTTAAACCTGCTTAGATGTCCTCTATGTAAAACTCAATCGGATTCACATAATCATATATTCTTTGAGTGTGCGTACGCTTCATAGGTTTGGACTAGTATATGTAATATGGCGAATATGACACATACAAGCCCTAATTGGGAGGACATCATTGATTGGATATTACATCTCGATAGGTAATTCCATCATTAGTATCGTTGGTTACCTTCATATCACATATTCGTCATATTTCGTATGGCAAGAAAGAAATAACAAGTTTTTTGGAAAAGGGGAAAGACGTGTTGAATGTCTATGTGGCACGATTATAGAAGTGGTACGGCTAAAGCTTTCTGTAATTCAGTTTAAATTAAATTCTCGAATCGACAAGATGAGGGCTATTTGGAAGATTGGTAATTCGTATTCTGATTGAAGTTGATGTCAAGAGGGCTTGAAGAGCTTGTCTTGTTTTGCTTATTTAGTGTTATCCTCTTGTTTTCTTGTTGTCTAGGTTGTCATGCTTGAGCTTGTTCATAACATGTTGCTTTTCTTTTGGCGTGTTTGTTAAAAGAATCTCAACTCCTCTTTTTTCCATTGTACTAAACATTATATTTTTTCATTAATATATTCATCGGGTAATCAACCCTTTACCCTAAAAAATGTATATATAAGCCTAAATAAACATCAAGATCACCAAACATGATGAGGTTAGCCTTTTGTAGATGAAGATGACAAGTTCACTAAGCGTTTTGTGGTAGATCTTTTTGTGCTTGTGGTGGATGAGGATGGCAAGAATTCTAAGCTTACTCTGATGAATCATCATGGAAATATGTTTACAACAAATGAAATTTAAAAGGATTATGATCATGTGTTAGTTAGGGGTGCTCACGGTCAGAAAACCGGACCGGACCGAACAAGACCGGACCGGATCAAAACCGACCATGGCCAAAACACCGAAAGGAAGACCGGACCGAAATGTCCGGTTCGGTCTTTGGTCCGGTCTGGTCCAACAAGGCATAATTGTCGGGTTTTTTGTAAGACCGAACCGGACCAGACCGGACCGGACTGAAGACCGAAAATAAGGAAAAGGATGGACCGAGGACCAGACCGAAATAGGTTCGGTCCGGTTCAGGCCGGTTTCTTAGTCCGATCCGGTCCGCGGTCCGTTTTGCTCACCCCTAGTGATAGTGAGGTTGTTTAATGTATTTTACTACATTGTTAATGACTGATCTAAATGTATGCAAAAGGGTAGAGAAAATGTGTTTTCAAGTTGTGTGGAACAAAGACACTAATGGCTTGTATTTATAGTCAAAACTGCCTGACAAGTATACGGATCCCACAGATCCTTTTTAAGGGATTCGTGCATTATACGAACGGATCCATGGGTACCTAACAGACCAGATTTCCTCTTGGATTTTGTTAAAAAATCTTTATAAAATCTTAAAATCTTTCAAAAATTAACTTCTAAATCTAGAAAGATTTGATTTGACAATACACAAAAGTCAACTATTGATGTGTAAGTATACGTATAAAACTAGACGAGTACCCGTGCATAGCAACGGGATTTTATATCGGCAGATAGTTGTAGTGATAAAAAAGCTTATGGGTTATAAATGAAAAATAATAAAAGTTTGAGGATTTGGGGATTAAATAAAATGTTGTACTTACAAAAAGTCTAGTTATATACTTGCTAAAATAAAGTACATTTTAGCAAGTGTGCAAAATAACTCTATTGCTAAAATAAAAAATGCAGTTTGTTTAATTGTACAAACTAAGTGTATATTTTGTAAGTAAACATTAGTGTAAAAATAAAAGTGATTCATTTGTATAAAAATACTTGTAAATGCAAAATATAAAATGAGGTTCAAAAGAGAATGATTAACCTTTTAAATACTCAATGACTTTAAAAAGTATTTTAAACATTCTCAATGGTTTGTTAAGGGTTTGATCATAATGCAACATAACAAACATATTCAAACATGTGTTGTAGAATGCGAGGACTCGAGACGTCGAGAGGTGTAGATGAATGCAAGTTGAGAAAAAATATGATTACGAGTAACTTGCACATTTTACGTTATGTAGTACAAGTTACATGTTTGTCGTCAACAAAATATACGACACTGTATAGATTATATATTGTACTATTGCACTAACTGTGTGCTCTAAACTTGCATTGCTTCCCTTGCCATGTGTCTTGTGCTTCTTACGCTTGTTTAGTTCATTTGGTGCATTGCGTTGTTTGCCTTTATTTCCCATTTGTTTATTACACTTTATATTGTTTTTATGTCTATGTAGATGGTTTTGTTCTTTATGTGTTTTATGTTTGCATTGCTTCTCTTACCATGTGTCATTTGCTTCTTATCTTCATCTGCCATGTTTCCTTGCATTATCAGGTGGTGTTCTCTCGTACTAATTTAATACTCTTAGCCGGAGGTCTTTCTGGAAGCAGTCTCTTTACTCTCAGGTTTTTTCCAAAGGTAAGAATATGATTTGTTTACACCACATCTCCCACATACCCTGCTTATAGCGAGATTGAGTATCGTTGTTGTTGTTGTTGACACTTATACCTTATTCATTCAATTCAAGTAAAAAATACATATCGTTTCATAGAATTCTTATTTTCGAAATTTAACTTGTAAGTTATATATTAGATATCATATTAACAAAAGCAATAACTTCTAATCTACGTTAAATTTACATTTTTACACTACATTAAATTCAAATTTTTTTCAAAGATTATAAATATAGTTACAAATTACGGTAAAAGTAATTTTCCTTCACATTAGCGCTATTTAAATAAGAGTTACAAAGTTATTTTACAAACAATACTATTACACATTATAAATACAAAGCCTTCTTTATATATTAAATCACCGTAAATCTGTTAGAGCCCTCGGTGTGGTCGTTAACCGGACCGTTATAGGGCAAAATGTAGACCTATAACAACGCCAACTGAACCTTTATGGCGTTATAGGTGTTTTAAATGTACCCGTGTTGTGGGTATATTGATTCGTTTGTGTGAAACTTTTTGAATATAACGGCTAAAAATAAATAAATTTTAAATACCCCATTTTATCATCCAAAAAACCAAAAACACTCCACTTTTTCCCACTTCATATACTTTCATATATACACTTTCAATATGAGTTCTTTCGACGAAGAACGAGTCGAGAAATTGTCAAAGTTGTAGATTTACCATAACCATTAATCATCTTTTGATGATACTGAAAGGACTAGTTCAAAAACTCGAACGAGCATACCACGGGATTATGTAGGTTCCGAACAACTTCTTATGGAATATTATTTTGGTGAAATCCAAAATACTTCGAGAGGAATGTTAGGCGACAGTTTCGAATGAGTTCAAAACTATTTTGATTGAAATTTGAATTTGAAGTTATAACTAACTATAATGTTGAGCCTATCCCTACGCACTTTTATTTTTAGGTCATGGCTCAATGCGGCAAATAATATGAGTATCACGTCAGTCATACGTCAACCGATGTATGGTACAACCTGATGCTTTTGATGAATATTTAAAAATTGATAATATTGTAGTCATGATAGTTTGGATTATTTTACCAAATTTATATGAGATTTATAATGAGGATTATAAACCATCTCTAAATGACATTTTGAGTTTAGATAAAAAAAATGAAATTTATCATGGCTTCACAGATAAGTTGTATGCATTAAGAATGGAGGAATTTTTCGGTTGCTTACAAAGGGCAATTGTCTTTCTGGTTAGTAAATGAAGCAATCATCCATATCACTGTAAAATAGGAGCACCTGGATCTTCAAAAGGGGGATCATAAATACCCAACAATAATGTTTGAAGTTGTTACATAACAATATTTATAGATTTGGCATGCCTTTTGTGGTATATGGAGAGGATAATAACCTTAACATCTTGTTTGAGAATCTCATTGTTTATGCGCTCCCAAGGTTTCATGTACGATGAATGGTAAAACATAATGTAGTTCCCAAATTCGACAAGTTTAAGAAACAATGTATAAAACAGTTGTGCAAGCACAAAACTAATTTTTCGATCATGTAAATATTATTTGAATAAATTAAAGAATTACAAAGTGTTATACGGAACTAACACTTAATTGAGTGACAATAAAAAGCTCTATGATCAAGCAAACTTAAACACATAATAAGTTTGAAAGTGAACTACTAAGGTCGCTGATAGGATCAAGGACTTCTTAAATGTTCATAATAAATGTGAAAGTTCAAGGCATTTACTCTGACTAACATTCTCTTATATAGTGGAGTATGAGGATGTCATGTGTGAGTTTATTATGATGTGTCAAACATTTAGTGTAGAAGTACATCTTCCGTTAAATGCTTCCATTTTTGAAAAGACAACAACCATACTTTAGTGAATAGTTCTTCCAAATGTTGGCTTCTTTTTCACCAACTCGTACTTGATTTGAATTTATCCAAAATGCAATTTATCCCGCTCTTTTGCATTCTTGAAAAGTCTCGTATAAATATCATAAGAGATATTTTGAGTTATGCTTTACTGGAGAGTTAGAGAGCTGATATGTTCATCAAGGTATTGTTAACCCATGATGAACCTTAATCCTTCAGCTTTAGTTCTTTCTACATACTAGCTGACCAAGAGGTGGCAAAACCAGTGGGTCAGGCGGACTCGGGCCACGGGCAAAATAAGCTCGTGCTCGCACGGGCATGAGCTTAAACGGGCATGGGCCAAACGGGCTCATGTTATACGAATCGTTTAGAAAAAAAACCCAAAACGACAAAAAAAATCCTCCAAACCTAACTCCTCATTTATATTTAAATAAATAATTATATTTTATCTATAAGTTTATAAAATAATTGTTATGTTCTCTAATTAAAAGAAAACATGTGTCCATTAATGCTCATTTAATTTTTGAAAAAGCTCATACATGCCCATTTCAAAAAAAAGAGAGAGTTGAATGCGCCCATATCTTTTACAAAATAGCTCATAGAAACCCTTTTTATGTTTTTGGGCACAAATTGCCACCTCTAGTTGACCTGCATCAGCTTGAGAGTATGCCTTCATGTTATCTTTGATTATTTGATGATGTCTTTGACTTGAACTGTGCTAAGGTTGCTCACTGTTTTCATTATCAGTGACTCTTCTTAATTGCTCGTTGATTTCATTATCAGTGAGTCTTCTTGATTGCTTGCTGATTTCATTATCGACGAGTCTTTGTTACTTAGACTAATTTATATTTAAATCTAAAAATAGACCATTGGGCACTGAACTGGCCCAACAAAAGGACATCCCAATTGAGCTTCTTTTGATAGAACATATACGGTTTCACGAGACCGACGTGATTTGAGTTTTAGGAGGGGTCAAGAAAGTGCAAGAAAAGATGTTGAATGAACTTTTGGTGCCCTACAATGTCGTTGGGGAATTATACCACAACCGAGACATGCTTACCAAGTAAACAAGATACGCATAATTATGTAGTATTGTATCGTATTGCATAACATGAAAGTGAAAGATTAAAAATTTCAAATAAGTGAATTTCGCCAGATATATGTTAGTTTTGCAGCTAATATTCAATGTATATGGGTCGAGAGATGCGACATACACCGAAGGAAAAAAAAGATTTATGTGACAAAGATGTGCATAACGACATTAGACTTGATTATGTGGATCATCTTTGACAACTATATCTGGAGCACAATGAAATGTAGTTTGTTTTATGCTTTTTAATTCTATTATTCACGAAATGTAGTTTTTTCTTATAAATTGTAATTTTATTTTTATTTTAGTGAAACGTGTTTGTTTTAGCAAAAAAAATGGAAAAGAAAAAAAAAAGTAGGACTCACATGCACCTATAACATGCTATAGTTAGAGACGATGTTTTCCTAGTTTTGTTTTATAACAACGTTTTAAGTTAAAAGCTAACATGATCGATGGATAACCTGCTTATAACACCAACTGCGTACATCACTCTTAGCAACACAATCGATAACGTTATTATCTTGAAAACGTATAACCGAAAATAATTTACTCACCAGAATATCTTGTTAGACGGGTATACTAACAGGTATATCTCATCGCAACACGTGAGCGGGGCTAGTAACACTAAAAGATAAAACCCCTATGACGAAATGATTATGACAAAGGTGGCTTTTTTTTGTTGGCTAAACATCTATTGTTACAGAAAAAGCCAAAAATATAGTTCCAAATTTCCAACGATCCAAGATATGTTTAACAAAACCAGAAGATTGAATGTTAAATAATTGAATAGTTTGAATGATTAAATTACATTTAATACTTGCTTTTGGATGGATATGTCAAAACGTTAATATATACATTATCATCAAACTCATAATTGGGAAACTTCTATATTTTATATAACTTGAGACGAAAAACATGTGCCATTTGTAGTTAAACTCATGCGATGATGTACAAGTACATCATAAAACAATGTCCTTGAAAAAGAATATACAAATAATGGCCTTTAAAAATATGCGTCCAATGATTCAGAAGAATCATTGAGTTGAGTTGGGATGTAAGTGGCTTTAACACCTGACTTATTCGGTTATTTAAATTAAAATTGCAAATAACTAAGTATAATTACAACAAAAACTAGATTGATCTGAATCGATTTAGTACCATGTCGTCGCGTTTATTATTAGTTTGGTCCCAAACCAAAGCTTGAACCGAAGAAAATTACAAGTTCCAATTAGAAAAGTATTAGGCTCCCCACTATGTTCGGTCGACCGACTCGATCAACCGTCGGTCGCCACCATAATGGGTCGATCGGTCGTCGACGAAATTTAAGCAAATGTATCGGCCTCTTGACCGTTGTCGTTGCAAAGAAAAAGCCAAAAAAAAACTGTGTACATTACTTTATATATATATATATTTTTTTGGACGGCGATTTATTAAAACTAAGAACTAGCTAGGAGCTAGAGTTACAAAACAATAAGAGAAGGGTTTTTTAGCCATACGTCCCAACTGAACGCGGCTTTACATCTGAAACTACACCAATAAAAAGAACTCGATACAATATCATCAAACAACTTCGCTTTAAAAGGAGGATTGCTGTCAAAGAGGGTCTTATTGCGAAATACCCAGATATGCCACCATAAAGAATATATAACTCCTTCCAACATCAATTTGATCTTTACCGATAGACGAAGAGAGTTCAACCATTCCAACCACTCCTCATAAGAGCTACAGCCGTCGAAAGAAATGTCCCACCACCGAGCAATCTTGCTATAGAGCTGACGAATCAAGATACAATTAAAGAACAAATGTGAAGAAGACTCCACCCCCCCTGACATTAACGGCCATAGAAGAACTACTATCCCATTCCTAGGCTAGAGATGTCTTAAAACCTAGATTGAAGAGCAATTCAAATATAACTCAACTTTCCAGCAAAGCGTTTCACCTTATTTGCATAATTTCAACCCACACGATTCTAACGAAATAGTTGACGATCGAGTAACATCAATCAAATGCCTGATCAAGCTCACAGAAAACTCACCTGTACCATCAAGAGCCTACGTACCGTCCCGTACTCGGCAAAGATAAATCCTCTAATAAGCTCCGTAAGAGCCTTCGTATTGCGGACTTTTCCAACTCCCCCCCGAACTCACGACCAAAGAAACTCCAGGTAAATTAACACATCTTACATCTGACACTTAACCTTTTTTGCAAGTATCAACGCATATATCCTTGGAAATCTGCTCTTAAGAATACCCACTTCACACCATTTATCATCCCAGAAAGAGAACTTATCCCCGTCCCCTAATTTGGGTTTCAGAAACTCAAAAAAATTAACCCCATGCTCTTTGAGAATCGAAGCTTCATTCACAATATTGAGCCAACAAGAACGAGCTCTTGCTTTTAACTCTTTACCCACGCAACCATCCTCGCCATGGATAGCCTTCACAACCCGAGCCCAAATCGAATTGGGGTAAGTATAAAATCTCCATAACCATTTTAACATAAGTCCTCTGTTGAGAGCATAAAGGCTGGCAACACCAAGACCCCCTTTTTCCTTCGGAGTAACAACGCTACTCCATTTGATCCATGAAGCCTTACGATGACTACGATCATGCCATTTAAAAAATGACAACGGATCGATTCTAACTCATGAAGAACCATCTTTGGAACACGGTATGTAGACATGTGGAAAATAGGGATGGAACCAAGGACAACCTTGAGTAAAGTGAGCCTACCCCCTATAGAGAGAGTTTTCAATTTCCATTTGGAAAGGCGAGCTTTAACTTTATCTACTACATACTTTATATATTAAAAAAAACTTTTAAACTTTTAAAATTTAAATAATTTATCACTATAAATACCCACTTATTTCACCAATTTTTTCATAACTTCAAACAACTATTCTCTCTACACACATTCAAACCAATAATCTACACAATATCTTCTGGTCTATTTTTTTTTCTCCTCTTTGGACGATGAAGATGAAGTTAGTAGCGAGCTTGCTATGTTTACGGAGGCCTGTTAAGCGGCTTATGAAGCGTCAAAGCAAAAAAGTCATACGAAACCCAGTAGAAAGGGATCGTTACGGCTCATGATCGTTTAGTCGTGGCTTACTTCTCCGAACACCCACAGTATGACGAATCAACATTCCGTGAACGTTTCAGAATGAGCCGAAGACTATTTACAAAAATTGTTCGAGAAGTAATCGATGCTTCCCCTTTTTTTCAACAAACAAATGGTTGTATGGGAAAGGTTGGTATTTCATCATTGATGAAGTGTACTTTCGCAATTCGTCAGATGGCATAAGGAGCCGTTCTTAATTCTCTGGACGAATATCTACAAATGGGTGCGACAACAGCCCGTGATTCTCTTCGAAACTTTTGTAAGGTCATCATGAATTTATATGGTGAAGAGTTTTTGCGAAAGCCGACATATACTGACATGGAAAAACTCTATGCTCATCACGATGAAAAGCATGGGTTTCCTGGGATGTTAGGAAGCATTGATTGTACACGTTGGTCGTGGGCGAATTGCCCAGCCGCATACAAAGCTCAATTCTCTAGGGGTAATCACGGGCCAGATCCATTCATTTTATTAGAAGCGATAGCCTCCCAAGATTTATGGATTTGGCATGCATTCTTTGGTGTCTCCAGGATGAATAACGACGTGAACGTTTTACGTCAATCCCCTATTTTCAATGATCTCAAATCGGGGAGAGTACCGGATGTTCCATTCATGGCTAACAACGTGCCTTATAAAAGGGGATATTATCTTACTGACGAGATATATCCGCAATGGGCCGTTCTTATTAAATCATTTAAAAATCCAGGTACGAATGATCATAAACGATTATTATATAAGACAAAGCACGAAGCAACATGGAAAGATGTGAAACGAGCTTTTTGTGTATTAAAGACGAAGTGGAAGCTAATTAAATATCCGGCTAGAGGGATGTCGCGACGTAGACTAACGGATGTAATGTACACATGCATCATATTACATAATATGATCATTCATGACAACGGTGAAGCGATAAGTCCCGATTATTTTCCAGAGGAACAACACCGTGAGGATGATCCGGTAAGAACACATGAAGAATCGATGCAAGTTACTCAGGAGATAATCAACATAACGACTCATCTAAGCCTAAAACCCGATTTACTGGAACACATTTGATATAAGGCAAATTAATAATAGTTTAGTCATTTTATTATTGTAATGTTTTAATTTTATTTGAATTATTATGTAATGTTTTTTATTATCTATGTAATGTTTTTTTAATTTTAATGAAATTTAAATTTGTTGTTAAAAAATTGAAAATGAAAAAAAAAATTGAAGGTCGTTTTGTAGTGGCAAAAGGTCACTTGTAAGTCGCCGGAGAGAGATAGCTGATGTGGCACTGAAAAGTACAAGTCGTGACCCCTCCTTATAATGGGCAGCCTTACAGAGCGTTACATGTCGTGTCAAAATTTCCTAAACCCATTAGTAGGCTTATTTTCATACGCATCTGTTGTGTGGCCTAGTTCTTTTCTTGGGTTTTTCCTCATTAGTGGGCTTAATAATTTACATTAACAAAAACTTATATAACCCCCAAAGTATCAACAAAGTTTAAAAAATACCCCAAACACTTAACAATAAAGACCTATATTCTTATAAAATGGAAAGAAAAAAAAACAACCGCTAAAAAGAAAAGAAAAAAGACCTGAAAAGAAAAACGCTCGCCGCAACGCGCGAGATACAGCCACTCTCGTTAGAAAACAATGTGAATTCTTGTTTGAACAATAATAATCTTTTTCGTGGAAACATAGTTCTGGTTCCTCCTAACCAAACTAAGACTGGAATTTCAAAAACTAAAAGACTACCCATGTAGAGAAAATAAAATAAAATTTACACGCACAAACAAATTGACGTTATTACTTATTATACATTGTCGTCGTTATTTGCGAATAATCAATTATTATAGAATAAATTGCAAAAATGGTCCTTTTAGTTTGGTCAAATTGCAGATTTGGTCCGTCGAATTTCAAAATTGCAAAAAACGTCCGTATTTTAAAGGTTTGATTCCACTTTTGGTCTTTGGTCAGATTGAAATCACTAAAATACCCCTTTGCAATTTGGCCAAATCACAAGGACCATTTTTGCAATTCTCTATTTCTATTATCATTATTATTATTATTATTATTTATTATATTTTTTTATTTATTTTTTTAAATAATTTTTTTATTTTTTAAAACAAAATTATTTCGGTTTCAGTTTACAAGCAATAAAAAATTATACGAAGCAATTTTAAAAATAAAATTAAAAAAAATTGAATTTTTTTCTTATTTTGGTTTCAGTTTACGAACAATAATAAAAAAAATTAATTTAAATGTTTTTTATTTTGGTTTCAGTTTACGAGCAAATTTTAAAAGACACCGCGACTTATTGTTTTTCTTCTCGTAAACTGAAACCGAAATAAAATTGCTCGTAAACTGAAATCGAAATAAAAAAAAAATTAAAAATTTATATTTTTTTAATTATTGCTCGTAAAATAAAACCGAAATAAAAAATAATTTTAAAAACTTAAAAAAAATAAAAAAAATAGTTATTGCTCGAAAACTGAAACTGAAATATAAAAAAATTAAAATTTTTTAATTTTTTATTATTGCTCTTAAACTGAAACCGAAATAAAAATTTTTTTATTGTTGCTCGTAAACTGAAACCGAAAAAAGATAATTAATTTTTTTTATAAAAAGAAAATCAATTTTTTTTAAGTTGATTCGTATAATTTTCTTTTTTTAATTATTGCTCGTAAACTGAAACCGAAATAAAAAAAAATTAAAATAAATAAATAAATAAATAATTTAAAAATAAATAATAATAATAGAAAGATAGAATTGCAAAAATGGTCCTTGTGGTTTGGCCAAATTGCAGAAGGGTATTTTAGTCATTTCAATTCGACCAAGGACCAAAAGTGAAACCAAACCTTTAAAATACGGACGTTTTTTGCAATTTCGAAATTCGACGGACCAAATCTTCAATTTACTCTTTATTATATATCAACGTGCACTCATCACTAAGTTATTAGACGCTAGTTCTTCATCAAACAAGGTTTCTAAGCAAGCAATGAGAAATGTGGGATCAATCGTCCTATAGTTAAAACGAGTTGGAATTTAACCCGCGCGTTGCCGCGGGAGTTAAGTTTTTTGCATTGTTGTTGTGCAAGTTTCAGTTTGGTAAATATCAATATTGGTCTCATTTTATTCGTGGTTCAGAAGCATTTATGTCCGTATATTTTTTATTTAAAAAATTTATGTAAAAAAGTTGCGAATAAAAGAAACTTGAGGAGCCTTTTTTATTTTATTTTTTAAAAATTTATGTAAAAAAGTCGTAAACAGTTAAAAGTTGAGGGTCCGTTTTGTAATTTTTTTTTTTAGTTTTGGCCCAATTTTGGGCTAGTTTTTGGGCCGGTACAGTATATTTTTTATTTAAAAAATTTATGTAAAAAAGTTGCGAATAAAAGAAACTTGAGGGGCCTTTTTTATTTTATTTTTTAAAAATTTATGTAAAAAAGTCGTAAACAGTTAAAAGTTGAGGGTCCGTTTTATAAAAAAAAAAAATTAGTTTGGGCCAAATTTTGGGCTAGTTTTATTTTTTAAAAATTTATGTAAAAAAGTCGTAAACAGTTAAAAGTTGAGGGTCCGTTTTGTAATTTTTTTTTTTAGTTTGGGCCAAAATTTGGGCTATTTTTTGGCCGGTACTGTAATGTGTCAAACATTTAGTGTAGCTGCTACAGTGCCACCGACCATTTGAGAAATGTAATATAGAGTAATAGATGGACCAGGGCCAGATAGAATGTTATTGGGCTTTACTTGACTTCCAAGGAACCATAAAAAAAATGGCATTTAATAGGAATGAGCACGAGTCCAAAACCCTAACCTGAAGAATTCAGAATCCAATTTTTATGAAAAGTAGTATCTGAGAACCGAAACAAATATAATTTTCAGTTCCGGTTATTTAGATCTACCCGGCTAGGAATCGATTTTCCAAAAAACAAAACAAAATCTCATGCACTAGTGAATTAGGCTAACAAAATGCAAAAAATATTTGAATTTTATAGAGGTTTGCAACTAATTTACATTTAAACTAATAACATACAGCTAAAGCATACACTTAAACAAAACAATCATTTTATAGTTTCACATTGTTCAAATGTTTAACAAAACAATGACATATAACAATCCGAAAAACAAAATAAAATAACTTTAAACTTTGCCCAACCAAATAACCAAAACTATTTGCGATTCCTGATTCTAACGTTTGTTTCCCTTTATTTCTTACGGTTAGTTTCTTTAATTGTTCTTTCATATCTTTCACAATCACATCGTCTTTAATAGGGAAGAGCAAAAGAACAAAGAAACTAGACCGAAACTAAGTTGCGATTTTGTTAGATCCAATCAAGAAGTGTCATTGACTTGTTTTGGGTTCTAGAAACAAATGTATTCAATGAAATGTTTTAAGTATGATAAGTAAAGAAAATTACATGTTTTTAGAATTATTGGGTATTCGGTTCCAGAACCAAGAACCGCTGTAACAAAACCGAACCAACCCACGAACTGTAAAATCTCAAACTAAGAACCAAAACCGACGACACCATCTGGTTCGGTTCTTCTCAATTCCGGTCCGGTTCTCTAGTTCTTTTGCTCATCCCTAATTTCAAACATACGCCATGATCTTCTAGGGGGGCAGTCTTGGGCGAGTGATGTTTACAATCTTTTATAAACTTATGGTCTTTTTGCTAGATCTTGTTAGCTGACAGAGTACTTATATGACAATGGGTCAAAAAACCGAACAGCTATCCTCTTTTCCTAGACCCCATAAGAAACGCATTCACTTATTATCAGCAAGTCATCAGCTCAAATTCAGCGACAGGTAGAGCTTATTGGGTACCACGTCCAATGGTATTTAAGGCTACGCAAACAAGTATAAATAAACAAGATATTTGCTTTAAATCTATCAAAGTTTTATCTAGTGATATCAATTGGGTAACCAATGACGCAAATTACTAAATCATAAAACATTAATCAGTACATCAATGTCAAGTTTTAGGCCCATGAAATTAACTTTCCAAATTAAGAATAAAAATACACAATTATACATTTTTTTTCGTAACTACTCTGGTAGCACTTGCTTCCATCAACAAAGATGCAAGTTCCTGAATTACTTTGACAAGCAACCAGCTACATAACATATCAGAAATCAGTTGAAGTCGTACTGCAAGAAAACTTCACTCTGCATTGTATATATATGGTAATGGTGGATAAGTAATACTAGACATTTATATGGTATGAAAATGGATCAGAAAGGTTAATAAGGTTATTAGAAATTAATACCATGCCTAGTTTTATCCTAGTTTTATCGTTTACGCTCAGTTCTCCATTTGTAAACTGGTTTAGAAGTTGGGCAGATAATTTCATCTTCACGCAGCTTTCGCTTCTTACCCTTTTTCTGCTCCAACAACAAAATAATTTGTTTAATTATTACTCGTAAAGAGACTATCAAAATTGTTTTAAGTTTGAGAGTATATACCTGTAATTCTTGTTTCATTGCCATTTCATTATACACTTTTTCCAAGTCTTGAACTCTGTTTTTTCTCGCCTCCAGCTCCTTGTAGGAAGCAGCTGTCCTCCTGTACATAAACCATGTTATTTGAGTAGCAAAAACAAAAAAACAAAAAACCTTCGGGTACGCGTCAATCCTTTTGAATTTACTATCAGGCCATCAGGGTCAAGAAAAAATTATATGTGTGAGCTCACTGGTGGACATAAAGTCAAAAGAAAATTAGAATAAAGAAATAGATAAAAACAAACACTAACGGCTAAACTACTTGATTGACAAAAATATCAGGGGATAACAAATATGCCAAGGATACCAATTATCCACGCGTAGCTAAATACAAAGCTTGTACTCACACAATAGACCATGAATCCATGTTGCACACAAAATGGTAATGCTAAAGGCTTACTTATACATGTTAATGTTAAGGTGTTCACCCATTGGGAAAATTAAAACTGCACAATATATAAGGTTGTTCACTTATATATTTATGACCAAAGATAAACATCGCAGCCACTTATGATTATTCAGATACAAATGCATAGTTATAGATTAATCTGCCTTGTAAGGACATCGAACTGAATGGTTCACTGAACACAAATAAAGGAGTTGTTCACAATGAGTATATAACTTCCTTTTTTTGAACTTTTAGCAAATTGTTGGATGGCAAAAGAGTGCAAGCCCAACATTATAAATCTTCTTGGTGTCCAAGAAACTAATACAAATATTCTAAAACTTACAGACTGGTCCTAGAAATGGAAGTTCTAAAAGTTTCAAAAGTTAAGTGATAAACCCCCATTGTTTGCATTTAAACATGAAGTGCCAGTTGTACACAGTAATTTCCAGGGCTATCCCGTGGATTTTGGTGGCCCTGATATATAAATGTAAAGTAGACCTTGAAAAAGTTAATTATACGTGCAAAGAAGTTTATTGATAATGTGCAAAGTAACACTCTCCTAATACATGACATTAATAAAATCATCCAGCTAAAACTTAATGACACAAAGTGCCACTTTCCTAATCTTACAAGAGTGCAAGACGTAGGATTAAAAGCCCCACACCGCTTAACAACACAAATACTCAGCTCAGACCTTCTGACATTATTATTCATTCCCCAACTACCCAAATCTACAGTGCCACAATTAGACGCACACAAGTATACATTTCTGATATTAACAATTTTCAGGAAAAGTTACTGTCCAATGAACAGTAAACGTTCATGAGAAATGGCAAAAATTGGTCCCGGTTGTTTGATGTTTGACAAAAACGGTCCCTCTATTTCATTTTCTTTGCGAAATAGTCCCTGAAGAAAAAGCAAAAAAGGTCCCTTATCATTCCTAACAAAAATAAAACTGGTCCTTGCGGTTTTTTTCAGAAATGGTCCCTCCGTTTTATATGCTTTGCAAAAAGAGTTTCTGAAAAAATTGCAAAATAGGTCCCTAGCGTCAACATACTCCCTAACATTAACATACTATCACAAAAACATTCCCGGTGTTAAATCTAGGTTCTTTTGTGTAAGAAAAAGTTACACAAGTGTCCCTTCATTTTATCCATGTTACAAATATAATCATTGAAGAATTATAAAAAACCCCCTTGCCATTACTTGCAATTATTTTAGTAGTCCCTTAATTAAATCTAAACCCCGCGCCCCACCCCGCAGTGAAGTGTGGTTAAAAAAGACTTCGTTATACACAAAATAACTCTCATGATCAATTTAGACCAAACAAATAATGATTCCATAGCTGTTACTCCATTGTAGAGTACATTTATATAAATTTAGAGTTTTAGACAGAGCTTGTTATCTTAATCAATGAACCTAACCAAGTAACACAAGTAATTAACTAATTGCAATTTATAAAGGGTCAAAAACAGCCCTTGATCAAAAAAAGAATCTAATAAAAGTTAAAGTTGGTTGAGAATAAATAGATAATTTAATCAAGTAAGGTAGATGAAAGTGAGGATTTACTGGATTGTGTAGCAGAAACAGTTCTCTTATATCGATCAATTCACATTTTTTCTTACTATTGCACGAAATAAATACTTATATACACAAACAATTTTGAAGTAGCTAACTACATTAATTCGCCGAGATAAACATCTGAACATGGAATCAAAATCAGCAGCCTGTGCAGTAACACCGCCTGCACAGGCTAACCACCCGGACTGGTGGTTTGCTTTAAAAGTTAAATCAAAATATGTCATATTGGGTCTTATCACTTACATGTATGGAAGTGGCTATCTATGTAGGGGCGTGTTAACAGCATCAGCAAGGAAAATCAATAGCGTAGGCCATAAGTCTCTACAATCACCAATAGGTGTTCCCCAATCCAACACTGAAACGTTCACTCAGAATATCTCGATCATTACAGCCACGCGAATTGGACCAACAACTCTGTCGAGATTGAGCTCATTCTCAACTCACAGCAGAAAAAAAAATTCTTCCTATATCTTTTCTTATACTATAGTCTTCCTAACTAAATAACTTGTTGAAATCAACATCCGGAGCTACGATACCAATAAAAGCTTATTTTACCTGGCTTAACTAGGAGTTCCACTTTACATCCTACTGCAGTTTCTATTCCATCTAACACCACTAGGAAAGGTTGATATGTTTTTGCCAAACCATACTTATCAATGAAGCAGTATTAACTTATTTCTCAGATTACAATTTCACAGCGATCGAATTTAGTCAAAATGCAAACGCAAATGTAAGACAAAATACCCACACAAAAAAATACAATAATACCCTGCAGAAAAATATATACAAATATACATATACGAACAAGCTAACATGTTGCTTTACCTCTTGATTTTATCAGGCAAGTCCTCGAAAGCTGGCAATCCACCATCACTCTTCATTTCTGATAGTATTCTCTTAGCCTCCTCTCTGTAGAAGATATAATAAATACTATGGAACATATTGATAAACATCACTGCGGATAACCCATACATTAACTTAATATAAACGAAAACTCATATACCTGTCTTCGGCATAGTATACATGTTTATTTGATGGCTGAGAATCAAGTGAGTGCAGTGTTGCGGTTAGCCTCTCGATTTTCTGCATCAAGTAAAATTGTTTAGAGTAATGTAAACCACAAAAGAATAACCCTGTCACTGAATAAATTACCTTCTTCTCTGAGAGAATTTTCTGCAAGATATAACCGATATCTTGTGATTTCATTAGCAAGAGTTCTTCTTGGGTGTATTTGTTTGGTTCGCCCCTGTGCAGCATATATAACAACTAAGCATCTTTCTTTATTCATTGCTATAAGCTCAGATGGGACAAGTTAAAAGGTAAACTAATAGATATACTTACGCCTGTTTATGTACTCCATTAACAGTTTTGGAGTTAATCATCTTGAAGTAGAATTCATCGGGATTCCTGAATGCCGCCTTTTCCTTGAGTTTCTGTTACACAGAGTCACGACTACAGATTTTAGCCATTTCCGAATAAAAAAGCCCATATCAGCAATGATGCCATCACCAGAAAAAGATGTTTTACCTGCAAGTAATCCTCTTTTTTATGGAAGGCCTTTGCACGGACAACATAATCCTTGTGTTTCTCGAGAAGCCCGAATCTTTTCCTTTCTTTTCTGAATGTAAAAAAAATGTAAGAATGAAAAAAAAAACTGAAAATCATTTACCGAAAAGCGCAAAGTATATAAGAACTCACGGTTGAGATCGTTCCTTATGGGCCCGTCTATGAACAGCATTCCTTAGCGACGACATCTTGAAGGATGAATAGTAGTATAGTCTTCTGTAAAAAGACAGAAACATTAAAGATTCAAACAATTTACACTTATAACATATAAGTTAGCATCGTAAATTTACATATTTTTATCTATGTAAACACTTCAACTTTTGATGCCTGAGTAGTGCTTTTCAATAAATAAAATTTTATTCATTTTTTTTTTTCGAAAGGCTTAGAATCAAATAAAGAGTGACTAAGCTTGAGAATATAATTAGGTTAAGCAAGTATTGAAACTGATTGGAGGATATAAAAACTGACCTGAGTGGTAACTAAAAGATGAGCGATAGAGACAGCCTCCGGGAAGATGTCAAGGCAGAGACGGTACTAGGGTTTAGTTTCGGGCTAGGGTTTGGTCTTTGTTTTATTTTTTTTGCTTTAAGCCAGTGTTTGGTTTATGGGAATATCAAAATGAATTGGGATTTTTTGTTTTTTTTTACGGAAGGGTAAAGGGGTGGCGAAACTAATCACCACATGTTGCCAGTGTTTGGTTTATGGGAATATCAAAATGAATTGGATTTGGTTTGACGGGTATGGTTGGCAAGTTGCCGGGTAAAAAAAAACTTTAAGCCGAACATGACCCGTTTAAATTATCAATTCAATCGTGGCAACTCTAACCCGTTTACACATAACCTGCACCTGACTTACTTAACCCGTATATATAAATGGGTTAATGGGTAAAATAAGTTACACATGTTGAATATGTTAAACGGGTTTCGGGTTAACCCATTTAAGCCGATTATCTAAATAAGTTTTACATTACATGGTAAACTGGTTTGTAGGTAGACGTGTTTTACTCATTTAACTCGTATAATCAAATATATATGTTTTTAATTTATAAAAAGAATCTTAAATGGGTTTTCAACTTGTGAGAAAAGACAAAAGCTTTTCAAAATAAGTAAAATTTGTCAAGGCTATAGTTGAACATGAGAAGGTATTTGGGACTTTCACTAAATGTGATGATGTCATTCCTTCGAGAAATGAAATTGATTGCCTTTCAGAGTGTAAGTCAAAGAGTGTTTATCATGAGTTACTATCTTCTTTACCCAAACTCATAAGAAAGAAGTCCAAGAATGATCAGAGGGAGCTAACAATGAAAAATACAACGTTCAACCCTCACCAGTCTCTGACAAGTTACTTGGGAAAAAAAATCTCAGCAAACCTTCTAAAAAGAAGCCCGTCACAAGATCTACCTTTGTCACTAGTAAAAGGGAGCCCGAGAGAAATGGTTGAATTTGTCCTTAAGGTAGTTATGATGGTCAAAGAAGTATAGGGACTTAAAGAATAATTGAAACCTCTTTTTACCAGCTCCACATCTAAGTCTTAGTCAGGTAGCTCCAAAACTGTTAAACCTAAACAGAGAGTTAAGTTTAGTTCCTCCATATAATGTAGATCTAAGAATCATTGGTCAGATGATTGCTACAATAATCTTATGTGTACATTATACAAGGGAACTAACCACGTGGCCAAAGGACATCATAACCATGTAATCATGACGAGAAACCTGAACCATTACAAGACACGAGCACCACATGCTTCATCTTCAAAAAGTGCTTTGATCATAGATTCATATCAAAGCCCTTTAAACCATGTAAATATTGTGGATTCAATCGCCATCACTCTGATGGGTATGTATATTATCCAAGCGGTGACATCTTTGGTGTTTTGGTCACGAAACCTCTAATCATGGCCGACATGTGCTTACATCTGTATTTCCTTTGATTTGGAGGTCCAACGTTTGCTAATCAGCAATTAAATGAACCCACTAAAAGGTGGGTTCACAATGGAAACTAATCAGTTTACTTATTTGTGCAGGGAGACTTGAGAAGATGTGTATTGTATCTAAATAGTAGTTGTTCTAGACACATGACATATGTGAAATAATACTTGCACATATATACAAAGAAATTAAAGTAGTATTTGAAGATAACTCTTTAGGTAGCACTGAGGTATATGGTTCAGTGAATGGTTTGAAAGACAACTTGATTAGCATCAGCCAGCTATGTGATGCTAATTACAAAGTTTTATTCACCAAGAAACAGGGAACCATATATAACCAAAACAATGAAGTTGCTTTGATTGCTTCTAAAAGAAAAAATGTCTATGTCCTTGACATGTCATCTTATCAAAAGGATAGTAAAGCGTGTTTCATTGTCAAGGCATCAAACAATGTTAACGCGTTGCGCACAATAGACTATCTCATCTAAACTTAAAAAATATCAACACCTTAGCCAAAAAAAACTTGTAGCGGGTCTTCCCTCTCTCACGGCTCACCACCAAAGACAAGGCTTTCTCAACTTGTGAAATATGAAAGCACCACAAAGCTGCATCAAAAACAAAATATTCATGTTCAATAACCAAGTGTCTTCACCTCCTTCGTATAAAATTGTTTGGGCTTGTGCCACCTGAATCAATCAATCACAACAAATACACTTTTAATCATAATAGATGAGTATTCCATATTACTTCCTAATTCCGCCCATGTTGACACCAATGTTTTTTTAGGTAAAAGGGTTTCTTCGGTAAAATATTACACAAAAAAACGTTGAAGTACAAAGGATGTAGGTGAGGTCCTACATCACAACCCATTACCAGGCAGAACAAGAACGCACCATTTATGCTTAAACCAAAACTACATAAGATTGACATGCCTATCTCATGAAACAACTACCTCTATACAAATGTAACACACCCTATGAAGCAAAATAAAATGACTCACAAGAAATGCCAATAACTATACGAAGACCATCAACCATTTGTGTTTTAGGCATTTTCATGCTCCACTTCCTCGGTCACTTGTCCTATGTCATCAAAAATCATATCATCCCTATCAAAGTAGTGGACCTTCGTTTTAGGAGAGAAGACTACATTTTTTATGAGAGTTCGCTTTCCTACCCGACTAAATACCAATTTTCCTGGGAGTCTTCTTGGGGAGGAGCTTCCACCTTCTTCTGTGCATCATCAACCAAGTCATTCATAGATTTCCTATTATCTTCCACAAACACATTTTCGACTTCCTCACTATCACTATCATCCATTATACTTCCAATATCATTACTAGCCTTCCATGTTTCATTATTCGCCTCAAAAATTGTATCCTTCTCTATAAGAGCATCAAACAAATTCTTTAACAAGACATCATTGGTTTCTTGTAAATCTGACACGTCCTTACCCTTATTATTAGGTTGTGGAGCAGATGGATCCTTATTCTCTTTAGGTTGCAATGTAGAAGCCTTGCCGTTCACATTAGTCGATTTACTAATGGGACTATAGTAGTAGTGTGGTTTAGGATCAATATGTCTAGTCTTAGCAGTTTGTTTCCAATTCCCATGCTTACGAGTAACCTCCACAAACCCATCATCCGATATATTAGTCAGGGCAGCAACCTTAACTTCTTAGGACATTGCTCATCCTTATGATCAATTTTTTTACATGTATCACATCGATGGGGACGCCAGTCATATTCACTATCAATAGTTTCTATTATATGTCCCGACCCATTTAGCAATGGAATAACCACTACTAATGAGTCTACAAGAACGTATGCTGGCGACACCTCAATAAGAGCCCGAGCATAATTATAACGCCCCCATGATTTAAGACACGTATTGCTAGTATAAGCATCAAGCATTTTGGGTCGTCCGAACTTAGTAGTAATTAAACTCAGGGCCGGCTTTGAAGGTGTGCAAGGTGGGCGACCGCACAGGGCCCCAAAAATTTTAGGGGCACCAAAATTTATCCCGTTAACAATTATATGCATTATTTCTTAACAACGATGACACTTTATATATAACGTTTCTTATCGCAGGGCCTCATTATGTAATTTCGCTCAGGGCCTTTAAAAATTTCATAAATTTAGAGACGGCCCTGATTAAACTCAACCTTATTTCAGAATAAGTAGCTATAGGGACGTTGTATAGATTCACCCAAAAGGCGTTGTTATGATTACATCCTTTTTAAGTCGAGTATTGGGTATCCCAAATGTTTAAAATGGCCAAAACCAAACGTATGAGCCATGGGCCATTTTCAAGAACCTGTTCCATACCTTCCTTTGTTGAGAATTAAAAGAAGAAAAATCCGTTGTGTAACATAACATGGTCAATTCCATACTTTGCCCAAGCGTTTTTAACATAGTTCTCAACGATAGGAAAAACAAGTCTCTTTCCAAGAAAATACCCATAAAGGGTATTAGCAAAATAAGTACTAACCTCCTCAATTACCACTAATGGAATAGCCACGTTTGCACCATTAACGATCTCGTCATTGCATTACGCAAAAAGCTTAACCGTCTTCTTGTTTGTTTGTTCCTTAAAAATAGAAACAAACACAATTGGTTGCATGCCTCTGTTACCATAATTCCCATGATCATGAACAATCCTGTTATCACTCTCCACGTTATTTATACCAATAGAATCGGCTCCACTAGCCTTACCACAATCAATGTTCTTAACTTTTGAGGCTAGCGAACTAATCAGCGAGCCCCCTTACTAAGCAGTATGCCCCTTTTCTCCATCTCTCCCACACCTAGCAACAACAACACGCAAAACCCTCAGTGCATTTCTTCTCCGGTGTGTGTGTTGGGTTTGTAGTAATATTGGTACTATTAATTTTTTAACACCAATGTTGAATATCTATCTTATCAAAAAGATCGTGAAGTGATTGTTATTTATATAACACCCATGCTAAATATCTGTGTTATCAAAATTTAAGTTTACTTTTTACTTATTAACTAGGTTTTTAACCTGCGCTCCGATGCGGAGCGCGGGGTTGTTTGTTTTTTTATGGCTCTTCATTTCTGGTAGAGTAGAACAAATCGTATTTGGTCTTTAGAAAACTAAAGCAAACTCCAGGAAATAAGCGACTGATAGTTTACTAGGTGAGTCAACATTTTAGTCTACATCTACATTGCACCAGGTGTTGCATATTTACTCGTTTCAAAAAATACATGCATACATGCCTGCGTATTTTGTTGTATCAAAATTAAATGCTGAGGATTTTTGCTTCTTTGCAGCCTACATAGGAACTGGATGCATTGTCTTGTTCAGTCTTCTTTCTTTTTTTCGAGCCTGATGATAATTCTGGGAGGAGAGCTCGTTTTGTTGTCCCTGGTTTTGGGTATGTTGTTGTTGCTGCACTTGTGGTGCCTTTTTTTTGCTGTTTCTGTTTCAGAATTCTTTCCAGGTATGGTTGAGACCATTGTCTCTGCAACTTGTTCGATGATGTCAATCGTTGGTGTGCCTGCAGAAGTCACGTGTTGTAGAGTTAGTAGTGTCTGTAAACAGCTATATAAACAACGGTGTATGCTATATCGAATTTGCCGTGTCGTAATTAATTGCAAACATTTATTCCGTAATTAAAAGTGTGATATCAATTTCGTTATTAACTAAAAAGTGTTCTTTTCTTTTTATCAGAACTTATTCTTTTTAGTAACGGTGTTCTGGTTCTAAACATGGCTCATTTTTTTTAAGGTTGTTTTGTTTTTGGAGTGTTGCTATATGTAGTTTGGGTTGCATGACACTAAAGTTTATGCATGATTGGTATGTGCTTAATTACACATACCATTTTCCATTAAAAACGGACTTAAAAGACTAAAAACGTACCAAAAATACATCGTATTTGTATGTTTTGCATTTGTACTGTGCAGGAAACGGATATTCAAGAAAAGGAACAAAAAGAAAGCCAAAAGCAAACAAAACCAAACACGAAATGAAAAGGACAAAGTCAGAAGTCATCCAAGTGAAGGAAATACAACTTGAGGGACTAAAACTGCCAAACCTCAAGTTGTATTACAAGAAATAAAAGGGAAGGGTCAAAATTGCAAACCGGGCAAAGATTGCATTCAAGTTATATAACTTGAGGGGACCAAACTGCCAACCTACCCAAAAAGCCATCTTTCTCGCCCAACAAAAACCCAGGTACAACTTGGATGTCGTCCCATACTTCTCCCCTGCAAAACCACTCGACACCCTAGCCAAAATCATTTCAACCACCCTACTATTTCCCCCAGCTGTATAAAGGCCATGTTGGCAATCCCTCACCTTTCCCAAGTATCTTCAATGGCTGAGATTGACTCCAAAGAAGCACAAAAGAAATTGAAGGCTGGGATTTGTTTTAAAATCTCCTCACACAACAAGCACACTTTGTTTTTGTCTCTACAAAGAAACACAGAAGAAAGAAGTCCAAGAGAAGAAGACTTCGGCTATAAATAGAGCCTTTTGTAAGCCTTTGAGGCATCTTAGTTTTAACTAGTTAATCTTAGAATTTCTTAGTTTAATTTTCAGTTTTTAAAAGTCATTTACAGCTTTTACTTTCAGCTTTGTAACACTTTCAAGTTTTAATGCAAATTTGAGGTTTTAAGTCAATTTACAATTCCAAGTGTTAAGTTTCTTAATTGTGTTGTTTTGTGTTCAAAAAAAAACTTTCAATACAGCTTATTTCTAAGCTGCT
The DNA here is from genome assembly GCA_026074375.1 of Tanacetum coccineum. NCBI lineage: Eukaryota > Viridiplantae > Streptophyta > Magnoliopsida > Asterales > Asteraceae > Tanacetum > Tanacetum coccineum. The sequence continues at coordinate 41,901 of BQNB010006946.1, read as the reverse complement.
ATAATTAAGTAAACCTAAAAAGTTAATTAGTTAAGAGAAAATCATAAAAATCACTCTCAAAATACACCACAGCTTATTTTATGGATGATAAGCCAGTTCTGGATGGGCTTATGGACTCTCACTAGCTTGTTTTATACGAGCTAGAGCTTGTAGATTCTTGGTTTAGCCCTGTTTTGAGCAAGGGTGTTGTAAGTTTCTCTTTCTCTCATTTTTCTTAGTTACTGCAGAACTGCTTATAGAGCTTATTTGTTACTTATGTTTACTTATTTATGCTTTATCAGTATGTTTAGTGCTTATCTTGCTTAGTTGATTAGTTAATACTGCTAGTACTGTTAGTTCATTTAATAAAACTGTTAGTTTTGAGTTAACACTGTTAGAAAAATTCAGCTTATTTAAGTGCTTATTCTTAATTGAAGACTGCTTTTAAATGCCTAATTTTGTTGTTTGATAATCTGTTTTTAATCAGTATAAAAAGAAAAATGATTTTTGAAAACTTTAAAGTGTGTTTAGAACAAGCAGTACTAACTCCAAGTTAGTACTGCTGGTTCAATTTTCTTGGATTCCAAAGGTAGCAGTACTAACTTAAAGCTACCAGTACTAACTCCAAGTTAGTACTGCTGGTTCAATTTTCTTGGATTCCAAAGGTAGCAGTACTAACTTAAAGCTACCAGTACTAACTCTAAGTTAGTACTGTTAGTTAAAGCTGTTAGTATTGATGGTTCATTTTAGCTTATCAGCTTATTATTTCAGCTTATTTAAGATTTCCTTAGCTTTATAGAGTAGATTAAACCATTTTCCTTTACTGTCTTTAGGAGTAAGCTTATTCAAGCTTATTTTCCTTTTCAAAGTATTTACAATAGTGTATCAGTTGTAGCTTTTTAGCTTATTTGCCATTCTAGTTTATTCTAGTTGCTTATTCTTATTACTGAGTGCTTATTAGGGTTAGTTAAATATCTGTTTTAGCTTATTTGCTTATTTCTTGTTTCATTGTGTTTTAGTAAGCTAGCAGTACTAACTTAAAGCTAGCAGTACTAACTCCAAGTTAGTACTGATAGTTAATACTGTTAGTACTGTTTTTAATACTGCTGAGTTTTTCTTGCTTAATTTAGCTTAATTGCTTTTTGAATTTGCTTATTTAGAGTTGGTTTAGCTTATTTGGTTTGTCTTAAGTTTATTTGAGCTTATTTATGTCTTAGTTTAAAAGTTTTAAGTGTTTTTACCATTTCTAGCTTTTATGCTTGTTCTAGCTTATTTTCCTTGCTTATCTTTGTGTGCATTTGCTCATTAGGTTTAGTGCCCAATCATATCTAAATCTTTTTCATTCAATCATCAATCGTCAATCCGTAATTCGATTTTCCATTCAAGCCTCGTTAGGACATAATGACCTAGAGACTCTCTATACTGCTTCCGGTTTCATTGATTTCGCGGATTTTGTTCCTTGATATATATTTATATATGTTTATATTTATCTATGTATAAAGAGGGGTGAGTTTGAGCGAGTCAAATTTTTGGCGCCTCTGACGGGGAGGTTGTGAAAACGATTATCGTTACGTTTGACAATTTGTGTTTGAATCTGTGAATATTTTCTTCTATAAAAATATAAAAAGTACAAAAATATTTTTCATTTTCTTTTATTAGTATAATTATCATATAAAAAGGGGTTCAGAGGTAGGAAAAAAGAATGTATTTTTTATGGGTGTTTTGGTTCTTTTTGTCACCAAATAGTCCTGTCGTAGTCCATTGTTAGTCCTTTTAGTTTTTGTTTAATTATTAGTTAGGTTTAGTTTTAATTAGTTTAATTAAGCTTTAACATAGATAAAATTTGAGGCTTTTAATTTTGTCAAATTTCTGCACTTTCTCTCCACTTAGTGTAATTTTTATAAAAAAATTTAGATTTTTAGCCCTCGTCTTTATCATGACAGATTTTAGGTTTTAAGTTATTTAGCTTTAGTTTTAAGGTTTTATTTAATCGTTTTTGCAATATTTAACTTGTTAGTAATAGAAAACCAATCATATCTTTGTCATAGTCAAACATTCAATCTTCATCATCATCTGTCGATTTCCTTCATGCCTCGTTGGGGACATAACGCCGGGAAATCATACTTCCGAGCATACTTTTATATTTTATTTTGGCGAACCTTTAACCACTCTTGTGCAAAGGTAATTGGTTGAGTGTTTGCTTGTATATTATTATATATATTATCATCGAATCAACAAGCTTCACGGTAGCTCTTCAAAATAAAAACGCACAAAGGATCGGAGGAGTATGAAAGCGCGAAGCTATTAAAAACCTTTCTCCTTTAGGGGTTGTAGTTATCGGAAACAACATCCTTTATACCCCTCTTGAGTTTTTGTTAAAACTCTTAAAGGTGGAGCCGTTTACGTCGCTAGTGACACAAAGGCAAAGTTTTGAATCCTTTGGTTCGGGTAACTTATTTATTGCTATGCTTCAAGATTGCAAGAATTATATTGTTGATGATTTTTATTCTTGATTAAGGACCAATTTTTTTTTTATGTTTTGATTTTTTCTTGATTTTTTTATTACAATAATACTAATAAAAGTAAATGAAAAATATTTTTAGGCTTTTTTATATTTTTGTAAAGAAAAATATGCACAACGGGAATAATAATCACGCAAGGGAAGGGTCTTCATAAACTAATCTTCAACGAAACGATAATTCGTTTACAAATACCCCCCCCCCCCCCCGGGCAGCGGGCGGCCAAAAATGTTAACCGTTTAAAACATAAGCCCTTTATGTATATATAAATTATAATAAAATATATAAGGATAATTTCAAAATTATAATTCAATTATAGTACGATAAGTATTCCGAAAAGTATTCAAAGAAAATTTCCTATTTGACCAATTGGAAAAATCAAAATTCCACCAGGGTCAGTTCTCAACGAGGTTGCAAATTGAAAAATCGAATGACCTTTGTGATCGCGTAATTTGAATGGTTAAGTATTTTTTGGATTGGATTACTAATTCTACAATTAAAATGAAAAAACGAGTAAGGAAAAACTAAAAACGAAAGCTAAAAGAGATTAAAAGCTAAAAACGAGAACCGGACCTGAAACCCGTTCTTTAAAAACTCAAATTTTGCAAAAATAACCCTACGAAAGCAAAATTAATTTTCCTAGATGCAAAATGATAAAAGAAAATTTTGAAAAAAATAATTATTTTTTTATATAATTTTTAATTAATTAAAAACAGTTTTATAAAGAAAAGTAGATTAAAAATAGTAAATGATTTTGGAAAAAATGTGAAAAAATACAGAAAGTACTTATGATATGCTGACTAGGAAAATAAAATGGCTAAAAGTTGGCTTAAAAATAAACTGAAAATAAGCAAAACAGTGGCTGAATGGTTAAAAGGAAAAACAAGGTTAAAAGAATAAAGGTTGCAAGGATTGGCAGAAAAGACCGAAGGGCGCTTTTGATAGTAGAGAGTGTCACTAGTACAAAAAGTGGTAATGATCACACCAAAAATGTGTTTTCCCTTGGGACTAGTATAATATAGTCAACCAAGCGAAAAGTTTCGTTTATTTGTGTGACAAAATGTTCTCTCGGACCTTAGGTACCTCGGTCACGGCAATTCGAAGGTTAGTCACAATAGGAAGTCTTTAGTTTCTGTGTAAACCCTAATTAAAATTTCACCAAATAATTACATAATTTTTATACATTCATTAGCATGTATTAGACCTGGGAAAAAATAAAAAAACCCTAACCCTAATTCGTTTTTCAATTATTTCTTCCTTTTTCTCTTTATTTCACAATTCGGCAAAACCATGAAATCTCAAATAATTATTTCGAGTTCCTATAAAAATTATTTAGCATTTTATCTGACTTATACATGATATATACAAGCAGAGAAAAATATAAAATCATTGGTAACAATTATTTAAATGCCGATTTCATTTCTTGCTAAAAATTAGGGTTTAGAACATGATTAACCTAAATCGACCCCTAGATCATGCATAATAATTTTTCTCATGAACATACTGAATTAACATGATGAAACTTGAGTTATAAAAATACCTTTGACAATTGTTGATGATTTTATGAATTTATGAAGGATTTTCGAGTCAATTGAGTACCATAAATCAAACCACACCTTAACCCAATGAACTAGCAATTTTCCTAGCTTTCCTTGATCTCCAAGAACCCTATAAAAATCGTCCCTTGCTGGAGAAAATTTTAAATGCCTCCCTTTTGATTTTTCTTTGTGCTGATTTAGTGTTTTTAGGGTTTTGCAAAATAAATAGAGGGGCTGCCTCAACATGTAATAGAGGGGTGACCTCTTATAATAATATGGGTGGAGGGATCAGCTCCAATGTGATGGGATGTAGAGCACACACCAACCAATCACCATGAACGTGTAAACATGTAAACTAGGATGCACCCATACGCCCCTGAATAATAATGGCCAAACATGAAATATAATCTGGTAACATGAAAAGGGACGCCGCGTGAAATCACTCTCAACGCGAAAGAGTCGTGACACAGGTGCCTCATGTGTCACGGTCATGGTACCTCCATGACTAGGTGGTAAGTCATGTAAATCATGGTCATGCGTATATATAGCTCGGGCAATAGAATAAGTCTTGAAATCAAACATGTAAGGGATCATGGCAAAAGACATAAAAACGGGGAAGCATAGCAGTTCTGGGGATGAATCATGAATAGAAAGAATGTCCTTACTGAAAGAACGGAATATCCGTACCTTATGTCCAGTACTAACGGAAAGAGATGGATAAGAAGATGGAAGCTACTCCTGCTTAATTCAATCTACATGTTAAAGGACATATATAAGTTACTTGTTCATGATTAAGGTTACTTTCCATTTTTTGTAACTTTCTATTTTTAGTAACTTTCTATTTTTAGTAACTTTCTATAATTAGCATGATTCCTTGATTAGTACGTTCCATGATTAACATATTCCATGATTAGTATGTTTCATGATTAGTATTCTTGTTATATTGGGTACTTTCCAAAAATAGCAGCTTCTAATTATAGTAAGTTTCCAAAAATAGACTTTCCTTAATTAACTTTCATTAAATGATAACTTTTCTGATTTAATAAGTTTCCATAATTAAACTTCCCAAAAAAAAGACTTCCTAAAAATAGCAGGTTTCTATAAATAGCAGGTTTCTATAAATAGCAGGTTTCTATAAATAGTAATTTTCCATAAATAGCATGTTTCTATGATTAGCAGGTTTCTATTTCTGTATTTACAATCCAAATCCTTGATCTTACATAATTTACGTAATTAGTCCTTTTAGTATTAATTTAATTAAACATGATCTTTAATTATCCATTTTTGCAAAACAAGCCCTTATAATATCAAATATGGTATTTTCATACTTAATACTTTAATTACTGATCATACCTTGTACTTTTCATAATTTACACTTTTAGTCCCTCAGTTTTAAATACAATTCGAATTATATATATATTATATATAATTAATCATGTTTAACCCATAACAATTATCAAATGACAATTTATACCCTTCTACTTATTTTTCACAGAATCTATACATTATATTAACATGCCATAATCAGCCCCAAAGTTTCAGAAATTACAAAACACCCCCTTATACTTTTAAAACACAAATCGGGTAACCAATAAATGCACAAAACCCTAATTAGAATTTTCCCCAATAATTACATAATTTTTCTACATTCATTAGCATGTATTGGACCTGGGAAAAATATAAAAACCCTAACCCTAATTCGTTTTCCAATTTATTCCTTCATTTCCTTCATAATTCAAAATCGGCAAGACTTGAAAATTCCACAATAATTATCTAAATCTTTTATAAAAATTTTCTAACAATTTATCTGGTTCATACATGATATATACAAGTCATAAAAATTATAAAATCGAAAGTATAAATTTATTTAGAGCCGAATACAATTCTTGCATTATTTAGGTTGATTTAGATCATGTTTAAGGCTTAATAAATCAAAAATAACGTGCATGGTAAATTTTTCTGAACATATCAGATCTATATAATGTAAAATGAGTTTATTAAAAATACCTTGAATCATTTATGGATTGATTTTAATGAATTATTGAGTTCGGCTAGGTATTTCGAATTCAATAAGAACACAATAAATCGAATCAACGCTTCAAACCATGCACCAATAATTTTTCTTAGCTCCCTTGTCTCCCAAGAAACCTAGACAATTTGTTTCTTGCCTTGGAAAAATAATGTGCCGCCACTTTAATTGTTTAGGGTTTTTGGAAATGGTTTTTTTAAGATATTTTACAAATGAACAATTGTATATAAAAAGATTATACCAAATAAAAATGCCGAGATTTTGGTATTTTCAAAGTATAAAAATCAGATTTTATGCTTTGCCTAAAATATTTCTAATTTCCTATTTAATTTTATATATAATTGTATAATATAGTACTTTACTTATAATTATTTCGGCAAAAAACATATTTATAAGAAATAATTATTTTTCTTGCATAATATAAGATATGTAAACTTCTGATATAAATTTTCAAACTTGTCATATGATTGTTGACTTATAATTTTTAACACTGTTAAATTTTTATTCATGATTTTATTAAATTTTTGACATTAGGGGCAATTTGGTAATTTTGCCACTTGATCCGATTTAGTGAGTGTTACATGTTGAGGTGGAGCTGTTCATTGAATCAAAAACATCGAAGGTTTGGTATCTCAATGCTTTGATGTTTACATCGCCCGATTGATGATTTTTCGCATTGGTTGTATTGGCGACGAGAAAGTACCAAAAGACCGACCCTGTATTTACTTTATCAGAGTTATAAGGATGGTATGGTTAGGTACATGTTCCCATGATCCCGCCAGAGCCGGAGGGATCTACCCAGGGACAATCCACTAGTTAGTGTAGAAGTCCTTAGGTATGATTACAAAAGGAGTAATGTGAGAATAAGGGAATAGTGCGGACTGAGATGGAGCTAGTACTGGAACATACCCAACAAGGTACCAGTAATGAAGTCTCGGTAAGCACTGAAGGGGTTGAAGAATGAAAAAGAAATGTTAAGATAAAGGGTGAAAAGAAAGCAGCCCTCCTTTAACATTAGGCAGAAACCGGGTCAATACATATGCTGTCAGAATCACTTGGTTGATTATTGACATTGAAGACAAGTATCATGGACCCAGTGATACGCTGCACAACCCTCCCTAGCCACTCAGAATCTCTCAAAAGATTTCTGTTTCAATTGTCACAGAGACTTAACATGTAATCTACTGACTATCTCATTCCGAGATAGTTGGTATTGAAAAGGTGGCAGTCTGCTCCAGCCTCCGCTCACTTAAATCAAAACACACTATTGAGTCTAGAGCTAAGAGATCATCAATTAATCTCATTAGGACACTATTCAAATGTACTTGTTCTTCACATACTGTGAAAACAAGAAATATATACTCAGAGTCCTACGCATCATCCTTGTGATTTTGACAGAACATCCGAGTGATACTTACGTATTCACAATGAAGATGGAAATCCTGCTTGAGCCAACATCAAACAAGCTCATGGTAGGTGACTTGTGAGATCCTAAATGGATCAAACTTATGACACTGGGCCTCGATTCAGTCCAGATTATGAACTGACGGAGGATGAATTTTGATAAAAGCTTAAAACTCTCGATGTGTTACAAAAATGCTTTTATTAGTGACACATCGATTGATTTTCAAATCAATTTTCTCTTCAATCGGTGAGATAGTAACTCACTGATTCACTCTTACCGTTCTATTAGTAGCAATACTATTAGTGAGGTAGCCTGCTTTGAGGTGTCCGGTAAAGAGATACTAGCAAGTACAGTAAATCTAATGCATCTGCGTTAGAGGATCTAACACTTTAAGCTGGAAACCCTGTCAAGGAGGTTCTTATAATGAATCTACCTAATCACAGGTTCATATAATTTATATGTAAAACGGTATCCTCAACGGAAACAGAGGTTATATGCAATCCGAACTCCGACGAATGACAAAGCCATATTCGTCACCAAGCTTTATTGCTAACTGTTTTATTTCAGGATTACATAGAAATAGAGATGCAGATACCTCGTTCCAGCATAGTCAAGTTCATATCCACATGCTCATACTCAAGACTCAATGACTTTAAAACATCAAGAAAGAATGACCAAAAGCTTCCGCTAACTCTCATATCAAATTCTTCTTCAGCATGGTAAAGTGATGAAGTCATAAATTGATGAAGTAATACGAGCATAAAGTCAAGCTTTCAAGATTGCAACAAGTATGAGCATGTCGGCCCAAAAGTCTTAAGCACGCAAGATGGCAAAAGATCATAAGATGATGATTAGAGATTTACTTTGGCTGATGATCTCAAGAAAGCTCAAGATCACATTCAAAGACAAGCCTAAAGGAACAAGCTCGCACTTAAAGACAAAAGATCACTACTAACTATGTACAAAGTGATCAATGAATGAAGAATCAAAGATTACGAGCTAAAGTCTAAAGTCCAAGACACAGAATGCTAGGATTTGAATTGTATTTTCTGGGGTGACCTCCCTTAGGGGGAGATTGTTAGGATCATGAAAAAGACTCGGTCACCCCGTGTTATGTCTAGCATAGGTTACCTCATAGTCTTAATATTAATTGTTTAGTTACCGTATGACTTATGGCGTTGGGTCGGGTCTTTACCCACATGTTAGCCCACTCTATAGCCAACTTAGGACACATAAACTCTTGTATTTAAACCCCCTCTCAGCCATTGAGAGGGGTTGGTTGTTCATTTCATAATACACACACTTAAAGGTGTTTTCTCTCACTAGACTAGTCACTTTCTCTCTTTAGAAATTCGGCCAACCCATCATTCCTAGGCTTGTGTTATGATATCCAATATACTACAGAACCTGAAAGTTTCTCTTGTCATTGTTTTTGAAGACTGTGAGTACTGCTAGTTTAGAGTTGGGATGAATTCTGACATCTGTGATAGGCTCTGGCTTGAGTCTGTTGGAGATAGTCCACATGTACTGCTCAACTATTTTCTTGTTGAGCTCCATCAGTCTTTTGACCTTTTGTGAATGATCTCTCTTGAGGACTTGATGTTCATCATCCTCAGCTTTCTTGAACTTCTCATCTGCTTTTGCACTGACAATTGTCGTAGGATCAAGTCCAATCTTCTCAGCCTCTTCCTGAACAATTTTGATCACTTCAGTCTTGGTCATTTCAAACATCTTGGCTTCTTCAACAGCCTTTTTTTATCTTATCCTTCGTCTCTAAGTGAGCATTGATTTCGTCATTGATGAGATAGTGCATCTTTCCATTAATCATATAAGGAACCCTGATAGGTTCATCAGGGTCCTCTCGAACAAATTTTGATGCAAGCACAAGCTTCTTGGTAGATTCTAGTTGTTCATCAGTAGCAATACCCTTTCCTTCTCTTTGAGTAACTGGAACAGTTTGTTGAGGAACATGGATTTCAAGGATGGGATCAGTAAGTGGAGGTATTGATGAGGATTTAATCAATGCAACTTCAAGATTGGGTCTTACTGTTGATATTGGAACTGCTCTTGTTGGTTCTTCCTCAGCTTTGTCAGACTCGTCTTTCTTAGTATCAACCTCCATAGTAGCATTAATGTGTGGTTTTGTTCATTGTAGGACTGCAACAAAAAAGTTTTACAACTCCCTAGGCAGTGTACCTAATCGTTGTAGTGTAGCATAGGCAAGATTCGGGGGTTGTTATCGTTCTCTAGGGGAATAGGTTGGGAAGGCTCGAACAGAATCTAACAAAGGTCTATGGGGTTGAGCGAATATTCTTTTTATATTTTATATTTTATAAAAGCAGGTAAAATCATTAGTTGAGATGTTGGTTGGTTTTTAACTAATTAAACTAATTATAAATCTAAACTACTTTGGTGATAACTTATAAGGTAAACGAACGTATTTACTTAATCATGCATTACTCTTTAGTTTGCTTCTCCTAATCCTGTTGCTTTGTTACACTTGTGATGATCTGTGTAAGTATTTCCTAAGTCATGAACGAATTACACGAACCCGCCGTCTACGTAATATTCCGTCAAGGCAACACACAAGTAAGGTAGTATGAAGACTATTACAAGGCCCCTGAGAGTATATTACATGCATTTAAAATATCTTAAGAGGGATCAACCATATTAGGGGTAAGGTAGTATGAACAATATTACCGATGATATCCTTTCTACACACTCGTGTTTCCCTAGACGTCTATGCCAATTTAATATGTTATGGCTAGTTTTCTAAAGCCTAACGCGCACATCCATCACAAGAAGCAACATTAAAAGGATCTAAAAACTAAGTTTCAGGCAATCATAAGTAAATACTAATAGATCTAGCCTTGCATGGTAAATAAAGTTGAAGAACAAGAATCTATCACAAAACACATAGACATATGATTGGTATTTAAACTAACACCTCTTATATATATAATATATAATAAAATATATATAATAAGTATAATCTAAAAACAATCAATGAAACCGAGAAGTAGTATAGAATATCCCCGGGTCGTTTATCCCCAGCGAGGCTGTGCTTGAGAATCGATACAGTCGGAAAATTGGAGTTTGAATGAGATTAATGATTTGAGAGTGTAAAAAGCTAAATTAATCAATAACAAGCAAAAACGATTGAGAAAAAAAAACCTAAAAATTATGAAGTTAGACTGAAAAACAAGAGCAGGAATCCTAAACAAGGGGTCAAAACATAAAATCTTAAAAATTAACCCTACAACGAAATTTTTACTTCTAATCTACTCTAGGGGACTAATAATGAAGAATGAAAAAGACTAGACCGAAAACGGAGTTAATTTGAGTTAAAACGAGTCAAAACGAAAACCGGGCCCGAGCCCCGTTCTTTAAAAATCAAAAGTTTACAAAAATGACCCTACGAAAGTTTTTCTATTTTTCCTACGTAAAATATGACTAAAGAAAATTTCCTAAAAAAGAAAAATATTTTTTTGATAATTTTTGTATTTTTTATGAATTTTTTAAAACTTATAAGAAAGTAAATTATAAAAATACTTAACTACTTTTAATATCTGAAAAAATTACTAAAAAACTAGACTCTAAAACTCTACCTAGAAAAAATAAGAAACCCGAAATTCGCTTAGAATAAGCTCAGAATAAGACTGGGAAAGAGCTTATAGCTAAAAGGGGAAAATGAGTTAATTTGAATTAATTCTTGCAACATTATGGTTGGATGCCCTGCGGGCGAGCGTGGTAAGTGTTATTTTGTTGTGTTGTGAGCGTGAGGGGAAGGGTTCGAGTCCCATTCCCACCCTTTTTTATATATTGCTACAGTAACTTTTTAAATTCAAATTTTTTACACAAACTTATAGACCACATGGAGCTTATTATTTTCTATAACTAAGACTTTTTGTGAAAAGCTAAGAATAAGCTGAAAAAGCTTAATTAAAACAGACAACTAGCTTAAATGAGCTTTAAGTCACAAGGATCTTTCTTACCTTGATTTTTATCACACAATAAGCAAAGGAATTGAATAATAAGCAAACACATACTCACAAGCTAACTAAATAAGTAAATGAGAACAAAAAGCAATAATTAAAAAGCACAAAATAAGCTAGGAAAGGGGCTGCCAAAAAGGGACAGAAAAGCTAATTTACTCTAAGGCTTAATGACTTTAAACTGTTAAGCAACTTAATGGGGCAAATAAGCAAATGTACAACCTACATAAGAACTAATAACTAATACCCTAAACCTAATAAGCAAGTGTAGTCCAATAAGCACAAAAACTAACGGCAGATAAGCTTAAAAATCAAATAAGCTTAAGCAAGATGCTGAAGACAACAAGCCTCAGGGACACATTTTGGGCTTAAATATAAGAAAACAAAAGGCGGGACTAAGGTCTGAAACAAAGGAGATTGTTATTATTAAAGAGCTTATTGGCTTTCTAGAAAAGCCAAAAGCTTGTGTAGACACTAACTAATAAGCTAAAAAAAGTGGGCTTGAAAATAAGCCCCTAGCACCAGGGGAAATGAACTAAAAAATGGACTTAATTTGACAACTTAAAATAAGCTGTCAAAATAGCTTCAAATTAAAAATAAATTGTAAACAGTTTAAAAGAGGCTTATGAAGAGCTTATATTCAAAATTTAATTTCTAAAACACATTAAACCGTAGGTTTTGCTTTTGAAAAGAGTTTTTTTTACTAAAAGATGTTCACTAAATTTTTGGCAGTTTTTTTGGAATTAGGTAACAATATGACTCAAGATGGTTTTTTAAGAAATTGGTTTAGGACACTCACATTAGGACTCAAAACAAAGGTATGAAAGGAATTAATTAGCTTAATCAAATAGTGTGTAAAAGTGTTCTTTTCGACTTAACAATTTTAGCTAACTTTGACACAACTTAAAACTACACTTTTTGCTTACAACTATTAAGAGAAAAAACAGCTTAAAATGAGTTAATGCATCAGCCAAAGATGGCCAAGGTGGAAATCAACCCACGAGAACAAAATTGTTGATCCCATTTTGGGCTATACAAAACACCCTTTAGATTTCTAAAAACAGATTTTAACACTTATAAAGACTAATTTAAGCACACATTTTTAAAGACAAGTATTAAACAAGTATGGTTAAACACTAAAAGGTAAAAAGAAAAAGCAAATAAGCACTTTAAAAAGCTAATAAGCTCTAACTGCAGACAAAATAAATAGCTATCTAGGCAGTTTTAAGCATATTGACAAGTAACAAAAAAAATTTTGGGGAAATAAGAGCTAACCTAAACAGGCATTTTTAAGCTAAACTAAACACTATTAAGCACAAAAAGACATAAATAAGCTGAAAATAAGCTATGCTACAGTAACTTTAAGCAAAAATTTAAAAAGAAGTGTACCTTGACTCCTTGCTCAAAACAGGAGTGTATTGAACCTAAATAAGCTCTAAGACCTACCCAAGCTTATAAATAAGCTATCTAAGAAACCCAATGAGCCTTCCATGTTTGCTCATTCATCCATTTGCTTATCAAACATTAACTTTTTTTTTCTTTTTAATTTTTCTTAACTCCTTGTATCACAGTTTAAAACAGATTATAAAGTGGCTTGTATGAGCTTAAAAGACTTAAGATATCTTAAGAACTTTGAACAAAAAGTAAAACATAAAACTGAATTTCCATTAATCTTAAAGAATACAAGTACATAAAAGTTTGACTACTTAAAAACTTAAAACTGAACTCAAAAAAACTACACACTAAAAACTAACTAGTGCTCAATGGCTTTACAAAAGCTTTTATAGAAAACGAGCTAGGGTTTTTTTCTTCCTTGGCCTCTTCTCTTTGTGCTTCTTTGTAGAGACAAATGAGTCTTGTGTGCTTGTTGTGTGTGTAGAAACACAAAGCAATCCTGGCCCTTGGTTTTGAGTGTTGCCCAATCAAAGTTATAGCAACCATTGATTCGAACTTGAGGGATTTAGGATTGCCAGCTTGGCACATCCATGTGGGGGGTGGGGTTTATGAGAGTGAAGGGTTTGGATGGACATGGGGAGGTCAACGAGGCTTGATATTGACAGGTTTGGGGTTTATGAGTTTGGCGGGAAAACGGGTTGGAAGATATATAGTGTTTCAAACACAGGGTGTGGGTTTGGGTAATTGGCAAGAAAGGCCCTCCATGGTACATGTGTTTCTTGCAATTTTCGTCCTTGTGTTTATAAACGTTTGGAAATTTGGCAGAAACACCCCCCAAGTGTTATAAGTGATCTTGCAAATTAAGTCCTTTTGGTGTAGACTTTGAGTGGTTGGCAAAATGGCCCATGTGGTATCTCTTTGGTGAGTTGGCAGTTTTAGTCCCTCACAAGTATTTTTCTTCATTTCCTTCATTAAATAAGTTAGGGACTTGGCAATTTTGGCCCCTAAACTTATTTTTCTTCACTTATGGCTTCGGGTCTGACTTTGGATTTGTCGGGGTTGACTTTGCTTGACTTTTTCAGACTTGGGCTTTGTCTTAACTTTGTCTTTACCATACTTTTCCATTCCGTGTCCGGTTTTGTGTTTGGCTTTGTTTTTTCGTTACTTTTCTTAGATATCCGTTCCTGCCCAAACACAAATTAGCAAAACAAGCATATATTTGGCATTTTAAGTCCGTTTTTGGTTATTTTAACTCGTTTTTAAAGGTAAAAGGTATGTGTAATTAAAAACACATACAAAATCCCCATACTCAGTATGCCGTGTCCTCACGCAATGCCTATGAGTGTAAGCATTTAGAATCCTAAGAATATCATCACCCTCGACTAATAACCCTCAAAAAGTAATGCGTAGTGTTATCGAGGATAGTTAAAGACTCATTATGTTTTGAAATCCCCGTCTTTACATTTTTATATGATACACTTATTCCTAAACATCTTTGTATTTTTCATTTCTTCACATTTAATCAAGCTAACTAGAACGTCTTGCTTTCGTTATTTCATAACTTTAAGGGGATCATAGAACAAGGATGCATTTCGATCGAGACATCGCCCAAAAAGGATAAATTCATCGTTCCCGACTTTTCACTTATTCCAAACCAAGCTTAAAACGAAATCCCCGTTAATTGTGAGGTAAGATGCTAACACTACTTATTTTTGAACTTGTAAACTTTTCACTCCCGACAATTTATATCTTAAGGTGTATGTGCTATTTTGAATTTCAACATGATCAACGTTTTTTTGCAATCATTCTTGTTTCACGTTCCACCCGGAGAATAATGAGTTGAGGCGAGATCATCATGTAGCGTACTTTCGTCTCAGGCACATCCCACCTTGCGGTTAAGTGACCCGGATTTTGACACCCACAGAGACTAGTATCGGGGCTCACGGACCTTCGGTTTAAAAAACTCTCAGGTTATTCCGTATGCACATAGCTTATAAAATATAATAGCCAAAGTTCAAAAGCATATTTGAATTTAACAAAAAGAGATCTTTTATTCACACTTAATATTAACTTTTTATGCAATTTGTAACCCTCGACCTTTTAGAAGGCTGCAACATCGGTTGTGAGCCGGCAAGATGCAGCAAACTTTTATCAGTCTCGGATTATTATTCTTACTATGGGCTTTCTTTAGAAGGCTGTAACATCGGTTGTGAGCCGGCAAGATACAGCAAACTTTTATCAACCCACAGTTTATATTTATTATATTTTTGCATTTTTCATCATTTTTTTTATATTGGGAAAATGTCTTTTTGAAAAATTCAAGTATAAATTTGAACTAAGGCTAAAGTTTTTGCTATATACTACATAAAAATTATTGATTTAAGTTTAATTTTCAAAGGTAGCACGTATATTAATCAGGTTAAAATCTTATGGGAGAAAAAGCGACAAATTACACACATGAGCTCTTAAGATTTCCAAATAATCCTTGTTTAGCATCCAGCTCATACTTAACACTATCATTTTTCATTCTTCGCAAGTATTCGCGAACGCTTAGCTAAAGAATTAGGAACAGTAGAGCTCAACACGCTCGATCGAGTCAAAATTTACTCTTATTCTACCCAGCAGGAAAGTTAAAATTGTGACAAAACACTTATTTTATTTTTGAAAATTTTTAAATTTTTTTCATTTTTTTTGAAATTTTGGTGGTAAAAACAGGATTACGTGAGAAACAACGGCTGCAGGCACAATCAAATCGAAGATCCCCCCATACTAGAATGAAACATTGTCCTCAATGTTTTACGAAGGGTCTCTACGTAAATCCTAAGCCGTTTATGAATTATGCTTAAAGATAAACGTTAGTCGATAAGATTAGGATATCGGGCATTCCAAATGAAGCTAGCGGATTGGGAAGCTCTTGTGATCGAAGGAAAAATCCGCGAGCACGTGAGGCTTCAAGATATTCGGGACATCCTGGACAATATGAGCACAAAATACAAAAACATGTAAAAGGTAGGACTAAGCCTTCTCACAACAACTAAACCTCTTATTCATTACTACTAGTAGCATACTCCTCTGGAATAACCTCGGAATAAGCATGGGTGGCCTCCCATGAAGCGTTGTTTTAGTGGATCTAAGCTTGACCCCAAATCCCTGAATTTAGTTGGTCCTTAGGGAGAGGTTTGGAGGTCAGGATATCCATTAGCCGGGAATCCCCTCCAAAAATTAGTGCTTGAGACGATGACCAATTTACTTTGACGTTTAGCCGGACGTTTTGGGATAACTCAACGGTGCCATACGGGAAAACTTGAACAATGGTAAATGGTCCTGACCAGCGGGACTTCAACTTGCCGGAGAAAATTTTCAATCTTGAGTTAAAGAGGAGGACTTGATCACCGACGTTGAAAACACGGTTTTTGATCTTTGCGTCATGAATCCTCTTAGTTTTCTCTTTGTAAATCAAAGAATTTTCATAGCTTGAATCTCGTTTTTCTCTTAATTCATTGAGTTGAACTTTGCGTTGATCAACTGCGTGTTTTGAGAGCAAAGTTCTGCATGGTTTAGGGGCCCAGTAAGCTTTTTGTGCTCACAGCTCATATCGGCGGATGACATGCCTTTCATATACAAGTTGTACGGTAGTGCACCCGATGGGGATGTTTTTAAACGCTGTACGGAAGGCCCAGAGAGCGTCATCCAGTTTGTCCGACCAAGAGGCACGATTTTCGCCCACTGTCCTTTCAAGAATTCTTTTTAAACCACGATTCGATACTTACACTCCTGCCCCACTGTCTGAGAGGTGATACGCTTGTGGAGAGACGATGAGTGACCTTCGTATTTAGATGACCTTTGCAACTTGTCATTGCAAAAAATGTGTTCACGATCACTGATGATGGCCGCGAGGGGCACAAATCTGGCAAAGGAGATTAAGAAATTTGCAAACTACTCGGCGTCCTTGGTGGGGGAGCGCCTTTCGGCTTCAACAATATTTGATAGGTAATCGAACCACAAGTATGTATTTGTTTCCTTTTGATGATGGGAATGGTCCCATGAAGTCTATGCCCCAAACGTCAAAGATTTCACATACTTGGATGGAATTTTGAGGCATCTCATCCCTTTGTGAAATTTTTCCTTGTCGTTGGCACGAGTCGCAATTTTTAACCAACTCGTGGGCATCTTTGTATATTGAAGGCCAAAAGAATCCGGCATCAAAGACCTTTTTGGCGGTGAGATTTGCACCGTGATGTCCCCCGGTGGGTCCATTGTGGCAAGCTTCGAGTATGTCGAGAGCTTCTTTGCCGTGCACACACCGCCGGATCACTTGATCCGCACAGATTTTGAACAAGAAGGGGTCATCCCAGAAGTAGTGTTTGACATCTTTGAAAAACTTGTTTTTCTGCTGGGATGACATTCCCTTGACAATGAAATTCCCCGCATGGTAGTTTGCGAAATCTGCAAACCATGGGGTACTATCAACACGAAGAGCAACCGATCCAAGAGTTTCGAGGGGAAATGTTTCTGTGATTTCCTTGTTCTCGAGTTTATCTTGATGAGGGTTCTCAAGTCTGGAAAGATGATCGGCGGCCAGATTCTCTGCTCCTTTTTTGTCTCGGATGACAACATCAAATTCTTGGAGCAAAAGGATCCACCGCATCAGTCTTGGCTTAGCATCCTTTTTAGCGAAGAGATACTTTATAGCAGAATGGTCGGTATACACTATGCTCTTGGACAAAACGAGATATGACTGGAATTTCTCAAAAGCGTACACTACGGCAAGCAATTCTTTTTCGGTCGTAGTGTAGTGTGCTTGAGCTTCTGTCATTGTTTTGCTGGCATAGTGAATTGGTTGGAAATGCTTATTTTTTTGCTGCCCTGAGACTGCCCCAATTGCAAAGTCGCTTGCATCACACATGAGTTCGAAGGGCAAGTCCTAGTCGGGAGCAATCAAAATTGGAGCATCGGTCAATTTTCTTTTAAGTGTATTAAATGATTCGATACACTCTTTTGAGAAGAAAAATAGAGTCTCTTTTTCAAGCAGACGAGTCATTGGGCGGGCTATTTTGGAGAAGTCTTGTATGAATCGTCGGTAAAAACCAGCGTGCCCAAGAAAACTTCGAACACCTTTCACAGTAGTCGGGTGAGGGAGCTTGGCGATAACGTCAATTTTAGCTCGGTCGACCTCAATTCCCGACTTAGAGATTTTGTGTCCAAGAACAATGCCTTCCTTTACCATAAAATGGCTTTTCTCCCAGTTTAGGACCATTTAGGTATCTTCACACAGTTTTAACATTTTTTCCAAATGGGATAGGCATGTTGAGAAGAATCCTCGAAACTGAAAAGTAACCATAAAAACAACTTCCATTGTTTTTTAATCATTGTCATGGAAGATTGCCCTTTCATACATCGTTGAAACGTTACCAGGTGCATTATGCATAGCCCAAAATGCATGCGGCTGGCGATAAGCCAAACGTTTCAGTTTGGCAAGCAAGTTAAATGTGTCTTTTCCTTGGTCACTTCTGGGTCTATGGGATCTAAAAATAACGCTGTGAAGCCATCGAGAAACAATAGTATGATTCTCCGCGAGTCTTCTTGAGCATTTGACCCATGAAGGGAAGTGGAAAGTGGTCCTTTCGGGTAGCTTCATTCAACTTTCTATAGTCAATGCACACTCTCCACCCTGTGACCAATCGAGTCAGTATTAAATCATTTTCATCATTTTTGACGACGGTCATGCCACCCTTTTTTGGTATACAGTGCACCAAGCTTACCCATGGACTGTCAAAGATCGGATAAATTAATTCGGCGTCAAGAAGCTTTTCAACCTCTTTTTTAATGACGTCATGGATTTTCGGATTTACCCGCCTTTGATGCTGAACCGTCGGTTCGTAGTCCTCTTCCATAAGAATTTTGTGGGTACAAAACTCTGGGTCAATACCCCTAATATCAGAAAGTTTCCAAGCGATGGCTCGCTTGTGGAACTTTAGAACCTCGATCAGAGCGGCCTTTTCCTCATTCTTTAAATCTTTTGCAATTATGACGGGCAACTTGTCATTACCTTCCAAAAATGCATATTCTAAATGAGGTGGCAAGCCCTTGAGTTCAACCTCGGGGGGTTCATCAATTGAAGATTTGGTAGTTTTAGCTTCACAAATTTTAATTTCCTTTTTGATTTCCGACAAATAATTTCCTTAGTTCGAAGGTAGTGAAGGATCACTATTAAGAATTTCTTCGAGGAGAAGAATGTCCCCATCAGGGTCATAATACGTTGGATCAACTTCCGGTGAAGTTGGATCATCCTCTATAGCAAGAAAAGAGTCGGCTTCTTCGAAAAGGAGAAAATCACTATCCCCGAATGGAGTTAGAGTCGGAGAAGAAGTAGAAACGATTAGATCATAGTAAGGAGTAGGATTGCCACTCGAGATCACATTAGAGAAACCAAGAACTTCTTGAGAGTATTCTTCACAAGCATATCAATGACGTCGATTAGGTTCGCCGTCATATTATTGTAATTAGCCGTGTATCTCAAAGTTTGGTCCAGATTAAATGTGATCGCTTCTCTGCCAACACGAAGGGTTATTTCTCCTTCGTACACATCTATTAATGCACGACTGGTCTTTAAGAAACTCCTCCCGAGAATTAAAGGTACTCTAGGGTCTGGCTCAAAATCTACGACTACGAAATCTGCTAGAAACTGGAACTTTCCAACCGTTACATAGACATCTTCGACGATACCGATCAATTCAGAGATCGAACGGTCCGCTAGTTCTAGTGTCATGCAAGTCGGGGTTAGTTCGGGAAGAGAGAGATTTTTCCATACGGAATATGGCATAAGATTAATGCTCGCGCCGAGATCGGCCAAGGCGTTGCATGTATTAATCCCAGAAAATTCACATGGAATAAGAAATCGGCCAGGGTCTCCAAGTTTTTTTGGTAACTTGTTGAGGATGACTGCTGAGCAATTCTCGTTCAATGGAGTTCTAGCCATTTCACTCAACTTTTCTTTGTTTCCGATTAAGGTTTTTAGAGTCGAGGCAAATTTTGGCATAAGCATCAAGGCATCCGTAAAGCTAATTTCGAAACTCAAATCTCTAAAGATTTCGTAGAATTTCTCAATTTGGTCATTAGCTTTTTCACGGCGCCTTTCATCATTTCTTCTTGAAGGAAATGGAATTGATGTTTTTTGGTTAGGCATCGAAGCACTAACAGGAGCATTTACGGGCTCAGAGATTGATTCATTATGGACAATAGGGACAACCGGAGGTTGGACGTCTTCGGTGCTTCCATTATTAGTAGGAGGCATCGTGTCCTTTGTGACCTCGGTCTCACGTTCTACTACTTTAGAAGAAGTGGTAGGAATCGTGGGTCCTTTGTAAGTAACACCGCTTCGGGTGGTAATACCTTTCAAGTCCTCCTTTGGGTTAGTAACGGTGTTACTTGGGAGAGTTCTCGAAGTAGATGCGGTATTGGAAGTGACAAATTTAGAAAGCATGTCCGTGAGATTGGTCAATTGATTTTGCATGTTTTGACCTTGAGTTTGCATGTTCCTCATCACAGCATCATTAGCCTTTATGTAGGCTTGAAAATCTTCTTTCGATACACCTTGAATTTGGGGAGCTGGAGCTTGATAAGCGGGAGCTTGATAAGCAGGAGGTTGAACAACCCGAGGTCGATAGATTTGACCTTGATTAACCGGGGGTTGGTAAGCTGAAGCTTGATTGAAATTTCCCCAGTTTTGGTTGTAACGGTTTTGATTGTTTCCTTGATTGTTTTGATTGTTTTGAACAAGAGGAAAACCGAGAGGTCGAATTTGATTAGCAATCGGGGATCGATAACCGGTATTTCTTTGGTTGTAGTTAGCTGCGGCGGCTTGAGAGATGTACTCTTGAATATTGTCACGATAAACGTTGCCATTGGTGGTGGGACAATTTTGGTATGAATGAGTACCACCACAAGTAACACAACTTTCCTCAACCGCTTTTACGGGAGTGAGAGCGGGAGATTGATTTTTCTTATCAAGAAGTAAGGCTTTCACCATATCTTTCAGTTCAGCAACATCGGAAGAAATACCGGGGGTAGAAGTGCTCGAACTCACTTTTGCAACAACCAGTTTGTTACGTGAATTACAAACTTTGGCTTTGCTCTTGATGATTCTTAGGCAGTCACGAGGCATTTTGTCCAAAAAGTTGCCACCCGCGGCGGAATTTAACGAATCTTGATCATTAGAGTTCAAGGCATTGTAGAATGTATCGAGTTGATGCAATTCTGAAAATCCATGATGTGGACATGCCCGAAGAAGATCGTTGAATCGGTCCCATGCTTCATAAAACTTCTCATCAAATCTTTGTTGAAATCTCGTGATCTCATTTCAAAGATTTGTTGTTTTAGAGGGAGGGAAAAATTTGTTGATGAATTTTGAAACAAGATCATCCCATGTTTGAATCGATCGAGGGGGTTCTTTCTCAAGCCAAATCTGGGCGGCCCCCTCGAGGGAAAATAGGAAAAGCATAAGCTTTACCGACGTACTCGGGACGTTCAGGAACTTCATCGTATAATAAAAACACAATAATAACTAATAAAATAAACATATATGGGAAATGCATAAGGCTTTACCGACATAACTACGGGACATCGGGAACTTCATCGTAGAAGTGATCTTGTTGAAAGTATCTGGATGTGGGCTATATGAGGATCTTACTTTGTCATGGCCAACAGAATGCTTCTTTTTGAACGGGTGAAGCAGTCGTGCTTTAGCTCGAAGTTGTCCGCGGTGAGTTCGGGCACAACGATGCATCCTCGTAACCATCCGCGGTGGGTGCTTTTAAGCAATTGAGCTTAGTCCGTGGTATAATTCATCGTGAGCTAGGGATCTGGATTTTCAATCGGCTCATCAAGATTAAAAGGTTCAACAACAGGTGGTGGGGCCTGGTGTTGTTGATGATGAAGATTACGAGATTGGGAACGAGTGTGCATACACTAAAAAGGAAAATTACACTAATTTTTTTTTTCTTTTTGGTTTATCAAAAGTAAATTCACAGTTTATTTTAATAAAGAACAACGAAAATGACAACTTAAACCTTAATAATCGACATGTTCACGGTATCTCTTCGAAAGTAAAAACGCCCAAGGAGCGGAGGAATAGGAAGCGCCGAAGCTATTAAAAACCTTTTTCCTTTAGGGTCGTAGTTCCTCGGAACAACCCGCCTTATACCCCTCTTAGAGTTTGTTTATCTTTTAAAAGGTGAACCGTACCTCGCAATGATCAAAAAAGACAGTTTTAAATCTGTTGTTCGAGGTGGATTGCTAGAACAACAAGTTCACCGGAAGTTATTATGATAATACCTCAATTGAGAATATTATATTTTGGTATTTTTACCAATTTGTGAATTTTATTTCTTTTTATGACAATGTTTTTATATTTTTGGTTTTCTTTTTTTTAGTTTTTCTTTAAATGATAATTATACTAAAAAGAAAATGAAAATATTTTTGTACTTTTAGGTTTTTTTTTATGATAATATTCACAGATTCAAACACAAATGGTCAAACGTAACGATAATCGGTTTCACAGCCTCCCCGGCAACGGCGCCAAAAATTGATTGATTCTTAAAATATATATAATATATAATAAAATATATATAATAAGTATAATCTAAAAACAATCAATGAAACCGAGAAGTAGTATAGAATATCCCCGGGTCGTTTATCCCCAGCGAGGCTGTGCTTGAGAATCGATACAGTCGGAAAATTGGAGTTTGAATGAGATTAATGATTTGGGAGTGTAGAAAGATAATTATCAATAACAAGCAAAAACGATTGAGGAAAAACCTAAAAATGAAAGCTAAATACTTAAATCTTAAAACGGGCACGAAAAACGAGGGTCAAAAACCTAAATTTTGCAAATTAAACCCTAGAACAAATTTAAAAGCTAAAATAGATTCTAAATGACAACCCCCCCCCGAAGTTTAAAAAACTAGACTGAAAAACGGAGGTCGTTCTGACCCAATAATGACGAGGTGCAGACAAGAAAAGTGTCGAGACCCGTCTTTAAAAATCTAAAGTTAGCCAAAAATGACCCTCGAAAGTTTTTATATTTTTCTACGTAAACTAGTGACTTAAAGAAATTTTCTAAAAAAGAAATATATGTTTGATAATTTTTGTATTTTTTTATGAATTTTAAACTTTTAAAGAAATTAAATTATAAAAGGAATACTAAACTAATTTTAAATATTCTGACAGAAATTACTTAAAAATTTCTAGACCCTTATAACTATCCTAAGAAAAATAAGAACACGAACTTGAGCTATAAAATAAGCTCAGAATAAGCTTTAAATGAGATTATAGCTAAACGGGCCAAATCATCTCATATACCAAGGTGCTCCAAGGGTTTCTTACAGAAAAGGACCAAGGGCACAGCTGGTGGTAGTGTGTTTGTTTAAAAAGGTGTTTATTGAGGTTGAGACCCGGGTTCGAGTCTTGCTCACCCGGGTTTCCTTTTATCTCCTCTTTTTTTTAGAAAAAACTTTTTAACCAAAATGTGTCTCAAGCACATGGAAGAGAGAATCATTTAATATAAACTACAGCTTTTTGTGAATGCTTTTAAAATGCTGGAAAAAGGAGCTTTCTTGTTGGAGTTTGCTTAAATTGAGCTAAGGCAAAAATAGATTTAAGTTGTTAAGGACTAAAAAAAAGCAAATAGCTTTTGTATCAAAAATAACTAAGCAATGCAAGTACTATCTCACTAAATAAGCTAAAGTACCAAATAAGCATAAAAGAAATAACAAACAAGCAGGGAAATTAAGCAACAAACAAGGGCATACTACATTTGTATTTAACTAAGCAATAGACTTCTAACTAATAGCTCTAAAAAGGGAAAATAAGCTAAGGAAAATTACATAAGCTATAATCCTTATTAAGCTACTAGGAGAAGAAAAAGCGAAGGAACTAGTCCAAATAAGCCTGAACTCCAAAATAAGCTAAAGCGTATATTAGAGCGCAAACAGTCAATGTGGCTCACTTAGGGCTTCAAATTAAGAACTTAGAGGGAGGATCTTAAGGATTGGCTTGTTGAGAGCTTCATAGCTGGACCTAAGGGCATCTAAAAAGCTAAAAGAACTAAGGGCATATGTGACAGATAAGCTAGAAAAGTGGGATTGAAAAGGCAGTGTCTAGCACCAGGGGAAATGAACTAAAAAGGGGGGGCTTATATAACAGCTTAAAAATAAGCTGTCAAATAAGCTCCATTGACAAAAGTAAAGTTAAGACAGATTAAAATGGGCTTATAATGAGCTTAATTTAAATTTTTCATTTTTAAGAACAAATTATAATGTGGTTTTGCTTTTGAAAAAGAGCTTTTATTTTACTAAAAATGACCACAAATTTTTTTTGGCAGTATTGACTTAGGAATCAAATGACTCAAACTTTTTTAAAAACTTGTTTAGCACTCAAAAATGGACACTCTTGGATACTATAACTCAATGATTTTATAAATCCTTAAGCAAATAAGCTCTAATGACCTTTTTTTTAAGAACTAACAGAATTAAGTTAATAATGAGAAAACTTGAAAAAAACTTTTTTAAAACTTAAAAACTTTGGAAAAAAGACTCAGAGCGCTTAATGAAGTTTAAGCAAGGTTGGCCTACCATGCCCAACCCTCTAACTTTACATTTTGCCCCTTTTGGGCTTACCAACACCCCTTTATATTTAAAAAACAGGTTTTAGCACTTCTAAAGATGAATTAAGCTAAAATTAGTGAAGGACAAGTATTAAATAATGTAATATTTAGCACTAAAGGGTTGTGGAAAAAGCAAATAAGCCAAATAAGACATAGATTGAGTCGAAAATAAGCTTGCTACAATAACTTTAAGCAAAAATTTAAAAGGGAGTGTACCTTGGCTCCTTGCTCAAAACAGGAGTGTATGAATACCTAAATAAGCTCTAATCCTACCCCTTAGCTTATAAATAAGCTATACTAAGCACCCTAATGAGCCATCCAAGACTGCTCATTCATCCCTTAGCTTATCAAACAGTAACTTTTTTTTTCTTTTAATTTTTCTTGGTATCTTGTATCAAAGTTTGAAAACAGATTATAAAGTGCTTATATAAGAGCTTAAAAGTGAGCTTAAAATAAACTTAAGTTAACTTGGAAACTTTAGAACACAAATTAAAACATAAGCCGAATTTTTCATTAATCTTAAAAAGAGAATTACAAGTACAAGAAAGTAAAAACTAAGTTAAAAACTAGGACTGAGTACTACAAAACTACACACCTTGCCACAATGGCTTACAAGCTTTTTATATAGACGAGCTAGGGTTTGGACTTTGGTCTTTTTCTTCTCTCTTCACTTGTGTGCTTCTTTGTAGAGACATAAACAACTCTTTGTGCTTGTTGTGAGTGTATAAACACAAAAACCAATCCTGGCCCTTGGTTTTGAGTGCTGCCCACTCAAAGTGATCTCAACCATTGATCGAATTGAGGTACTTTGGATTGCCATCGTGGACAAGGACCATGTGGGGGGTGGGGTTTGTTATTGTGATGGGTTTGGAGTGTTGTGGGGAGGTCAACGAGGTGGAAAGTGACAGGAGGGGGGGATTGAAGTTTGGCGGGAAAGGTTTGTAGAAGATGTACAGTGTTTCAAAAACGGGGTGTGGGTTTGGGAGTTTGTCACAACTAGTCCCTCATGGTTATAGTGTTTCTTGCAATTTTCATCCTTGTGTTTATAAACGTTTGGGGATTTGACAGAAAAGGTCCCCCAATGTTATATGTGTTATTGCATTCATGGTCCTTGTGAGTTAATAGTTTTAAGCATTGGCAGGGATTTATACCCTTTGGTATTTCTTGGGATGAAATAGGCTAGTTTAAGTCCCTCACAAGCATTTACTTTATTTCCTTCATTAAATAAGTTAGGGACTTGGCAATTTTGGCCCCTAAACTTATTTTTCTTCACTTATGTCTTCGGGTTTGACTTTGGATTTGTCGGGGTTGACTTTGGTTGACTTTTTCACACTTGGGCTTTGTCTTTACCACACTTTTCCATTCCGTGTCCAATTTTGTCGTTTTGGCTTCGTTTTTCGTCCTTTTCTTAGATATCCATTCCTGCACAACACAATTAGCAAAACAAGCATATATTTGGTATTTTAAGTCCGTTTTTGGTTATTTTAGCTTGTTTTTAAAGGTAAAAGGTATGTGTAATTAAACAAATACCAGTTACAACCAAAACCGGGGGAATTTCAATCAAGTTCCAGCTTACCAACCCCCGGTTCATCAAGGTCAAATCTATCGACCTTAGGTTGTTCAACCTCCTGCTTATCAAGCTCCCGCCTATCAAGCTCAGTCCTCTGTTACAAGGTGTATCAAAGGAGATTTCCAAAAGACTAGTAAAGCGAATGATGATGTGATGAGGGAACATGCAAACTCAAGGTCTAAAACTTGCACAATCAATTGACAATCTCGTACGGACATGCTTTCTAAATTTGTCACTTCTAATGCCGCCTCTACTTCGGGAAAACTCTCCCTAGTAACAATATTACTTATCCAGATGAGGACATGAAAGGTAATTAACTCGAGTGTGGTTTAGATTACAAGGACCCACAGATCATACTACCTACTCTCCTAAATTAGTTTGAACAGTGAACCCGGTATTTCTTGAGGTCAGGACATGGAACGATGCATCTATTAATAACGAAGAACCGTAAGACGTCCAACCCCGGTATGTCCTGTTGTCCATCATGATCAAATCTCTGAGCCGTTAAATACTATAGTTAGTGCCTTCAAGCCTAACAATAAGTATTCAATTCCATTTCCTTAAGTAGAAAGAAGAAAGACGTCGCGTGAAAAGTAACAACCAAATTGAGAAATTCTACGAAATCTTTCGAGATTTTTTTTTCGAAATTGCTTTACGGTGCTCTTGATGCTTATGCCAAAATCGCCTCGACTCTAAAAATTTATCGAAACAAAGAAATGTTGAGTGAACTATTATGGCTAGAAACTCATTGATCGAGAATTGCTCAGGCGGTCATCCTAAACTAGTTACCGAAAAAAAACTTGGAGACCCTGGACGATTTCTATAATTCCATGTGAATTCTCCGGGATTAATACATGCAAGCAGTGGCCAATCTTGGGCAAGCATTATCTTATGCAATATTTACGTATGAAAAATCTATCCTCTTCCCGACGAACCCGACTTGCTGACGCTAGAGCTAGCGGACGTTCAATCTCTGAACCGATCGGTATCGATGAAGACGTCTATATAACGTGGAATATTTCAATTTTCCTGCAGTTTTGTGGTCGTCGATTTACAGACAGACCCTCGAGTACCTGTAATTTCGGGAG
This sequence comes from Tanacetum coccineum, assembly GCA_026074375.1. Lineage (NCBI taxonomy): Eukaryota > Viridiplantae > Streptophyta > Magnoliopsida > Asterales > Asteraceae > Tanacetum > Tanacetum coccineum. The sequence goes on along the minus strand of BQNB010006946.1, from coordinate 14,721 downwards.
GAGTTTCTTAAAGACAGATCGGCATTGATAGATGTTACGAGGGTGGAAATAACCTTCGTTGTTTGGCAGAGAGGAATTAACATTCAATCTGGACCAAACTTCGAGTACACGGTTATTTACCACTCATATGACGGCAAAACCGAATGACGTCATTGATATGGCTTTGTGAAGAATACTCTCAAGAAGTTTTGCTTTCTCAAATGTGATCTCGAGTGGCATCACCAATCCTTACTATGAACCAATGTCTCTCTTAATCTCCACTTTAATCCATGTGGGGGACGGTGATTTTCTCATTTTCGATGAAGCCAACTCTTTTTATGCTATAGAGGATGAATCCAACTTCACCGGAAGTTGATCCAACTTTATTATGACCATGAAGGGAATTCTTCTCCTCGAAGCAATTCTTAAATAGTGGACTCCTTCACACCACTCCAATCAGAAATTATTTTCCCGAATAATACTCAAAAGATCTTAAAATTATGAAGCAAACAATGGAAAATTCTTTCAGTTTTATGGTCCCCTAAGGGTTGAACTCAAGGACTTGCCACCTCATTTAAATAGATTTTTGGAGTGGTATACGACAAGTTACCGTGCTATTAATTTTTTTTTACAAAAGATTAAGAATGAGGAAAAGGGGCCGCTCTAATCGAGGTTCTAAAGTCCCACAAGCGAGCCATCGCTTGGAAACTTTCTGATATTAAGGGTATCGACCCAGAGTTTTGTACCCACAAAATTCTCATGGAAGAGGACTACAAACCAACGGTTCAACATCAAAGGCGGGTAAATCCGAAAATCCATGACGTCATCAAGAAAGAGGTTGAAAAGCTTCTTGACGCCGGATTAATTTATCCGATCTCTGACAGTCCATGGGTAAGCCTGGTGCACTGTGTAACGAAGGAAGGTGCATGAACGTCTTCAAGAATGATGAAAATGGATCTTATACTGACTCGATTGGTCATAGGTGGCGTGTGTGCATATGACTATAGAAAGTTGAATGAAGCTACCCGAAAGGAACCACTTTCCAATGCCCTTCATGGACCAAAATGCTCTGAAAGACGCGCGGGGAAACCAATTTATTGTTTCCTCGATGGCTTTTCGGGGTTATTTTTTAGATTCCCATAGACTCCGAAGGACCAGTAATTTGCCATATCGTGCATGCCTTTTGGGCTATGCAATGCACCCGGCACGTTCCAACGATGTATGATGGCAATCTTCCACGACATGATCGAAAAAATGATGGAAGTATTTATGGATGACTTTTCAGTCTTCGGGATTCCTTTTTACATGCCTTATCCATATGGACAAAATGTTAATTGTGTGAAGACACCAATTTGGGTCCTAAATGGCTGAGAAAAGCCATTTTATGGTGAAGGAAGGCATTGTTCTTGGACACAAAATCTCTAAGTGGAATGTGGTCGGACGCAGCTAAAGTTGAAGTTATCGCCAGCTCCTCACCGACTACAGTGAAAGGTGTCCAAAAGGTTTCTTGGGCACGCTGTTTTTACCGAGATTATACAAAAGACTTCTCAAAAATAGCCCGCCCAAATGACTCACCCACATGCCTGAAAAGGAGACTCTATTTTTCTTCTCAAAAGAGTGTATCGAATCTTTAATACACTTAAAAGAAAATTGACGAGGCTCCGATTTTGATTGCTCCCGACTGGGACTTGCCCTTCGAACTCATGTGTGATGCAAGTGATTTTGCCAATTGGGGGCAGTCCTAGGGCAACCGAAAAAACAAGCTTCCACAATTCACCATGCAGCAAAACCATGATGAAGCTCAAAGCCCAAAAATAAAATACACTACGACGAAAAAGAATTGCTGTTGCCGTAGTGTACCTTATTGAGATAATTTATGCGTCATATCTTGTTTTGTACAAGAGCTTAGTGTTATACCGACCATTCTGCTATAAAGTATCTCTTCACTAAAACAGATGCCTAATCTAAGAATGATGCGGTGGATCCTTTGCTCCAAGAATATGATAGTTATCATCCGAGGATAAAAAAAAAGGAGCAGAGAATCTGGTCGCCGATCATCTTCCAGACTGAGAACCCTCATCAATAGGATAACTCTGAGAACAAGGAAATAAGAAGAAACATTTCTTCTCGAACTCTTGATCGGTTTGATTCTTGTGATGATTGTACCACATTGGTTTGCAGATTTCGAGACTACTACCCTGCGGGGAATTTATTGTCAAGTGGAATGTCATTCCTAAAGAGAAATACAAGTTTTTCAAAGTTGTCAAAACACTACTTCTGGGATGACCCCCTCTTGTTCAAAAAATCTCGTGCGGATCAATTGATTCGGCGGTGTGTGCACGGCAAAGAAGCTCTCGACATTTCAAAGATATGCCAAATTGGACCCATCGGGGGACATCACTGGAGCAAATCTCACGCAAAAAAGGTCTTTGATGGCGGGATTCTTGGCTTCAATATACAAAAGATGCCACGTGTTGGTTAAAAATTGCGACACGGGCAACGACATTGAAAAATTTCACAAGGTATGAGATGCCAAAATTCTCATCCAAGTATGAGAAATCTTTGAGTCTTGGGGATAGGCTTCATGGGGACCACTTCACATCATCAAAAGGAAACAAATACATACTTGTGGTTGTCGATTTACCTGTCAAAATGGGTTGAAGAAAGGCGCTCCCCACCAACGAACGCCCGGAGTTGTTTGCAAGTTTCTTAAATATCTCTTTGCCAGATTTGGTGCCTCTCGTGCCATCATCAGTGATCGTGGAACATTTTTGCAATGACCAGTTTACAAAGGTCATGCTTAAATACGGAGTCACTCATCGTCTCTCCACCGCGTATCACCCACAGACAAGTGGGCAGGTTGAGGTATCGAATCGTGGTTTAAAAAGAATTCTTGAAAGGACAGTGGGCGAAAATCGTGCCTCTTGGTCGGACAAACTGGATTGAAGCTCTCTGGGCCTTCCGTTACAGCGTACAAGACTCCATCGGGTTGCTCTCTGTACAGCTTCGCTATATGGAAAGGCATGTAATCTTGCCGATTGAGTTGGAGCACAAAGCTTACTGGGGCCTTTAAAAACCATGCAAACTTTGATCTCAAAAATGGGGGTGATCAACGCAAAGTTAACTCAATGAATTAAGTGAACCGCGGTGATCAAAGCCTATGAAAATTACTTTGATTTACAAAGAGAAAACTAAGAGGATTCTTGCGCAAAGATCAAAACCGCGTTTTCGACGTCGTGATTCAAGTCCTACCTTCTTTAACTCAGATGAAAATTGTTCTCGGAAAGTTGAGTATCGCTGGTCAGGACCATATTACCATTGTTCATGTTTTTACGTATGGCACATTGAGTTATCCCAATAAATCGGGCCAAACTTTAAAGTAAGTGGTATGTATATAAGCACTATTAGGAGGGGATTAATCCATGCTATGTGGATATCCCGGACTCAACCTTCCCTCTAAGGACCAATAAATTAGGGAATTTGGGTCTAGCTTTGTGACCCTATAATCAAGCGTTCGTGGAGGCACCCATGCGTATATCCTAGTTTATATCGTAGTAGTTTATGTTAGCTTAGTAGTAATGATGAGTGTTAGTTGTTTTGTGAGGAGGCTTGCCGCTCTTTCCTTGTCCATGTTTTGTGTTTTGTGCTATTTTGTCTAGGATGTCCGGATTGAAGCTCTCGTGCTTGGCGATATTAGTCTTTCGATCACAGAGCTCTCACATCCGCAGCTTCCATTTGGGAATCCCGATATCCTATCCTTATCGACTAGCGTTTATCTTTAAGCATACTTTCGATAAATCGGCTTCAGCGTCTCTTAAGTAGAGACCCTTCGTTAAATACATTGACGGAAATATTTCATTACTCGAGCCATGGGCGGGATCTTCCGATTTGATTGTCGCATGAAGCCAGTTGTTTCTCACGTTATACACGTTTTTTGTTTTACCACCAAAATTTCAAAAAAAAAAGAATTTTTTTTTAAAATTTTCAAAAATTAAAATAAGTGTTTTGTCAAAATTTGACTTTCCTGCTGGGTGAATAAGAGTAAATTTTGTTGACTTCGATCGAGTGGTGTTGAGCTCTAGCTTGTTCCTTAAACTTTTAGGATAAGGTTTCGCGATATTTACGAAGAAGAAATTGATAGTGTTACGTATGAGTTGGATTGCTAAACAGGATTTTTGGAAATATTAAGATAAATGTGGTGTTATTTGTCGTCTTTTTATCCCAATAATGATCTTACCTGATTAATATACGTGCTACTGTTGGAAATTAAACGTATATCAATAATTTTTATGGAGTTTTATAGCACAAAAAACTTTTGCCTTAGTAAAATTTTATACTGGAATTTTTTCAAAAAGTTTTTTTCCCCATAATTATAAAAAAAATATTAAAAAAATGATGAAAAATGCAAAAATATCATTTAATATAAACTGGCTGGGTGATAAATGTTTGCTGTTTTCTTGCCGGGGCTACAACGATGTTACAGCCCTTCTTAGAATGCCCATAGTAAGAATAATAATACGAGCCTGATAAAGTTTGTTGCATCTTGCGGTCCATAACGATGTTGCAGCTTCTAAAAGGTAATATATCGGTTAGGGTACATATGCAATAATGGTTAATATTAAGTGTGAAATAAAGAACTATTTTTTGTTAAATTCAATATGCTTTTGAAACTTTGTCTTATTATATTTTATAAGCTTTATGTGCATTACGGGAAAACCTGAGAGTTTTTTGATACCTAAGTCCGTGAGTCCGATACTAGTTCTATGTGGGTGGCAAACAGCCGGGTCACTTAACCGCAAGGTTGGGATGTGCCGAGACAAAAGTCGCTACATGGGATGATCTCGCCTTCAAACTCATTATTCTCGGGGGTGGTGGATCGTGAAACATAGAATGTTGCAAAAACGTTGATCCATGGTTGAAATTCAAAATAGCACATTCACTTAAGATATAAATTGTCGGGAATGAAAAGTTTTACTCAAATTGTTAAATATGAAGTAGTGTTAGCATTTAATCATAATTAATGGTGATTTTTGTTTTAAATTGGTGTGGATTAAGTGAAAAGTCTTTGGAACGAGGAATTTATCCTTTTTGGGGCATTTTCGGATCGAAATGCATCTTGTTCTATGATCCTAAAGTTATTAAATTAACGAAAGTCAAGCGTTCTATTTAGTTGATTAGATGAAAAGTGAAAAATGAAAAAAGAAAAATACAAAAAGATTTGTAGGAATAAGTGTATATATATATATAAATGGTAAAGACGGAGATTTTCAAAACTTATGAGTCTTTAACTTCCTCGATGAACACTTAGCTACTTTTCGGGTTATTAGTCGAGGGTGATTGAGATTCTTAGTTTTCTAAATGCTTACTTCATAGCATTGCGTGAGGACACGACAATACCTTAGTATGGGGGATTTTTGGTATGTGTTTAATTACACATACCTTTTACCTTTAAAAACAAGCTAAAATAACCAAAACAGACTTAAAACGCCAAAAATATGCTTGTTTTGCTAATTGTGTTGTGCAGGAACGGATATCTAAGAAAAGGACGAAAAACGAAGCCAAAACGACAAAACCGGACACGGAATGGAAAAGAAAAGTCAACCAAAGTCAACCCCGACAAATCCAAAGTCAAACCCGAAGCCATAAGTGAAGAAAAAATAAGTTTAGGGGCCAAAATTTCCAAGTCCCTAACTTATTTTATGAAGGAAATTAAGAAAATACTTGTAAGGGACTCATACTGCCAATACACCAAAGATATACTACAAGGGTCAATTCTGCCAACAGTTAATACTTGTACTCCACAAGGACTAACTTTGCAAACGACTTTATAACCATAAGGGACTATCTTTGCCATTTCCTAAATCTATCATACACCACATGGACTGAATGTGTAATACACTTATAACACATAAGGGGCCATTTTTGACAAAACCACAAACCCACACCCTGTTTTAAAATACTGTACATCTCCCCCAACCCTTTCCCGCCAAAGTTCCCAACCCCACATCCTGTCACTTTCATACTTCGTTGACTCCCCCACATACCTCCAAACCTATCACTAACATAAACCCCACCCCCCACATGGTCCTTGTCTACGCTGGCAATCTAAAGTACAACATTCGATCAATGGGTAAGATGACTTTGATTGGGCAACACTCAAAACCAAGGGCCAAGATTGGTTTTGTGTTTATACACTCACAACAAACACAAGACGGGCATTTGTCTCTACAAAGAAGCACAACAGGAGAAAACAAAGACAAAAAGAGAGACCCTAGCTAGTTTTTCTATAAAAAGCTTTTATAAGCCCTTGAGGCAAAGAGTGAGAGTTTTTTAGAAATAGTTTTTTTAAGCCTAGTTCAGTTTTAAGTTTTTAAGTAGTTTAATTTTTATGTACTTGTATTTTTAAGTTCAATGAAAATTCAGTTTATCTTTCAAATTGTGTTCTAAGTTTTGATCTCAACTTGTGTTTCTTTTAAAAGTCATATAAGCTCTTTATATAAGCAACTTTTAATCTGGTCTAAAGAAAAAGATTACAAGAAAAACAAAAAAAGGGAGTGCTGAATTATAAGCTAATGGATGAATGAGCAAACATGGAAGGCTCATTGGGTTTCTTAGTTTAGCTTATTTATAAGCTTGGGTAGGTCTTAGAGCTTATTTAGGAATTTATAACTCCTGTTTTGAGCAAGGAGTTAAGGTACCCTACTTTTTCAAATTTTGCTTATTGCTACAGTAGCTCAGCTTATTAGTGTTTATTCTTAGCTTATTCTTGCTTTTCTTACTTATTTATGTCTTATTTGTGTTTTCTATTGATTGTATGCTTTTGTTTTAAGTTTTAAGCTAAAACTGCCTAGATAGCTTATTTCTGCTGTTAGCTTATTAGCTTTTTCAAGTGCTTATTTGCTTTTGCTTTTTACCTTTTATTATTTAATATTGCATGTTTAATACTTGTCTTTAAAAATTTGTGTTTAATTTAGTCTTTATAAGTGTTAAAATCCGTTTTTAAAAGTCTAAAGGGGTGTTTGGTACAAGCTGAAAATGGGTCAAAATGGTATGGTCATGGGTTGGTGTCACTTGGCCATCTTTGGCTGAGTGCATTTAGCTCATTTGAGCTTGTTTTTCTAAAAGTTGTAAGTAAAAAGTGTAGTTTAAGTTTTATCAAAGTTTGCTAAAAAAATTGTTAAGACAAAAGTCACTTTACACAGCTTATTTGATTAAGCTGAGTAAAGTCCTTTCATACCTTTGTTTTGAGTCCTCATGTGAGTGTCTAAACAAGTTTTTAAAAGAATCTTGAGTCATTTTTTTTCCTAAGTCAAACTGCCAAAAAAAAATTTGGTGTCATCTTTTAGTAAAAAAAAACTCTTTTTCAAAAGCAAAAACCAGCAGGTTTAATTTGTTTTTAGAAAATGAAATTTTGAATATAAGCTCTTCATAAGCCTCTTTTAATCTGTTTACAATTTATTTTTCATTTTGAGCTTATTTGACAGCTTATTTTAAGCTGTCAAATTAAGCCCATTTTTTTTGTTCATCTCCCCTGGTGCTAAGGGCTTACCTTTAAGCCCACTTTTCTAGCTTATTAGTGAACCTTAGTTCAAGCTGTTGGCTTTTCTAGAAAGCCAATAAGCCCCTTGATAAGCCCTAGGTATCTCAGGACTTAGGAACCCCTCTAGGTTGCTTATTATTAAGCCAAAAGTAGTCCATACGACTGTTTTGCATACTAGAGATGGCATTAGCTTATTTTTGTTTTCTAGCTTATTAAGTGCTAATTAGTTATCAAATTTTGCTCTCATTTACTTATTTAGTTAGCTTGTGAGTCTGTGTTTGCTTATTGTTCAATTCCTTTGCTTATTGTGTGCTAAAAATCAAGGTAAGAAAAATCCTTGTGCCTTAAAGCTCATTTAAGCTAGTTTTCTGTTTTAATTAAGCTTTTTCAGCTTATTTTTAGCTTTTCCCAAAAAGTGTTAGTTATAAAAAATGATAAGCTCGAGGTCATGATCAAGTTTGTATAAAAAGTTTTTTTTTTCTAAATTGAGTTTAAAAAAGTTACTGTAGCATATAAAAAAACGTGGGAGTGGGACTCGAACCCCTCCCTTCACGCTCACAACACAACACACTTACCACTCGGCTCTGGTAGGGCTATCCGTTAGCCTCTACAACCCTTATTGTTTTATACACTTTTTGGTCCATTAGCTTATAAGCCCGAATTGGCTTATTTTGAGCTTATTTATAAGCTCAATTTCGGGTTTCTTATTTTTCTTAGGTAGGTTTTAGGGTAAAGTATTTTAAGTAATTTTTTCAGAATTTTTAAAATTAGTTTAGTATTTTTTATAATTTAATTTCTTTAAAAGTTTTAAAAATTCATAAAAAATACAAAAATTATCAAAAAAATATTTTTCTTTTTTAGGAAATTTTCTTTAGTCATCTTTTACGTAGGAAAAATATTAAATCTTTTGTAGGGTCATTTTTGTAAACTTTTGATTTTTAAAGCTCAGGTCTCGGGCCCGGTTTTCGTTTTGACTCGTCTTAACTCAAATTAACTCCGTTTTCGGTCTAGTCTTATTCATTCCTCATTATTAGTCCCCTAGAGTAGATTAGAAGTAAAAATTTCTTTGTAGGGTTAATTTTTAAGATTTTAGGTTTTTGACCCCTTGTTCGGGATTCCTGCTCTCGTTTTTCAGTTTAATTTCATAATTTTTAGGTTTTTCTCAATTGTTTTTGCTTGTTATTGATTAATTTAGCTTTCTACACTCTCAAATCATTAATCTCATTCAAACTCCAATTTTCCGACTGTATCGATTCTCAAGCACAGCCTCGTTGGGGATAAACGACCCGGGGATATTCTATACTACTTCTCGGTTTCATTGATTATATTTTTAGATTATACTTATTATATATTATATATATAAGAGGTGTTAGTTTAAAAATCAAACAATCACAAACCTTTAGGTAAAGTGTTTGATGTTTGATAATGGTGGAGAGTATAGTAGTTGACCGATTAAGTTTTGTGTCGAGAATGGGATTGTGATGCTGAAAATGGTCCCGAAAACACCTCTACAGTTTGGTGTTGCTGAAAGATTAAGCCGAACATTTAGAGCAGAGAGCATGGGGATTCGTGATGAGGCTCCAAAGATGTTATGGGCAGATTCAGTTAGTACGACCTACTTAATCTATGGCATACCCTACGTTCCGATAGGGTTGCGTATTCCAGAGGAGGAATGGCGAGGGTAGGATGCTTCTCGCACACTTGAAGGTATTTGGTTGTGACTCAGTTGTTAAAGTGAAAGATGTTTGTGGAGAAGCCATGAAATGTACAATTATAGGCAGTGGCTCAGATGAAATGCGATACAACTTTCGGGATATAAAGAGTCACCAGGTTATCCGAAGCAGAGATATTACATTTGCGGACTCAATTTATGGAGCCAAGTCTGGAAGAGTCAAGTGGTGTTAGTGGACATTCCAGATAACCTTGCAGAGAATGATAGCATAGTTGCAGAGCATAAGTTGAGTTTAGAAATCACTCAGAGCCCAGGTGGGAGCTCAGATACGAGTGAGGGGTCCGAAAATAGTGGGAGCTTCAAGGATAGTGGAAGATCAGATGAAGAATACTCTGAAGACGGAGCATCCTCCAAGGAGGGAGGCTTCGAGACTCCACAGGTACGAAGATCCACCAGAGAGTCCAGGGCTCCGGTAAGGTACTCTCCATCAGCAAACTATTTGCTACTGACAGAGAACGGTGAACCAGAGTCTTATTCAGAAGCCTTGAGTAGCAAAGAATCCGTACAGTGGAAGAAGGCTATTATTGAAGAGATGGTTTCACTTGAAAAGAACCAGACTTGGTCCTTAGTCAGAATATCAGCAGGAAAGAAGGCATCACAAAGATTGTGGATGTTCAGGGTTAAAGAAGAGCAGGATGACAGCAAAAGGTACAAGGCTCGATTGGTGGTTAAGGGTTTCCAACAGAAATAGAGGGTAGACTACAATGAGATCCTCTCTCTAGTTGTGAAGATGACTACAATCAAGTTAGTCTTGAGTATTGTAGCTGCAGGAGCCTTCTTATGTGGGAGCCTTGAATGATACATCTACACAGCACAAAAGCAAGGGTTTTCAGCTAGCTGGGCAGGAAGAAAACCTAGAGTGCAGATTGAAGTAAATTCTGTACGGACTGATTCAAGCACCGAGGTTATGGTACTTGAAATTTGACAGTTTTATGCAAAAGGATAAAGTGCGAGTTACGTGCCATGAACCAATATTGCTACTCTAAGAAGATGGTTCATCCTGTATTAGACAACTGTTAAAGGTTGATGACATGTTGGTCGCAGGCTCCGACATGGCAGAGTTCAACAAGCCTAAGTGGCAGTTGCCCTTAGTGTTCGAGATGAAGGATAGATGCTCTGAGAAGCAGGTGCTTGGTTATGTGCTTACAGTTGGTGTAAAAATAATCGAGTGGGAGTCTAGACTACAAAAGAGTATCACTATGTTAACTATAGAAGTCTAGTTTATGACAATTGCATAAACAAGCATAGAGTTGATATGGTTGAAGAATTCTTTGAAGAAGTTAGACTGAGCTTAGGCAGAAAGTGTTTAATTCTGTGACAGATATACTAAGAGTTCGATTCATCTTGCGAAGAATCTAAAGGTTTGCAGTTGGTCAAAGCATGTTCGGATATTGATAAGTGAATGGTCCTTATCTTTGTTGAAGATTCTTAAAACGAAGAGCCTTGCAGAGATGTTCACCAGGTTGGTGATGAAAGAGAAGTTGAAGCTTTAAGCAGCCTCAACTTGCCTCTGAGATTACTGATGAATGGAGGTTGGTGTCTTACCAGAGATAGGTTATTCCCAGTTTAATGATGTTAGTTCAGGATGCCTTGTATCGAAAGTCTCCTAGCCCTGTGTTTGGTTGGTGCAGCGTGTTTCGTATGTTCGACAGTACAAAAAGGTTAGAGCAGTAGCATTGTTAAAGGGAAGGTGGTTCGAAGTTTACAGAGATTACTTGAGATGGAGAGCAGTGAAGTGATCAGCCTCCAAGTGGGAGATTGTTAAGTTGTGAAGACTGACATAGGCCCCGATGTGTGTGGCGCAGGTGGCACAACCCCAAGTTAAACCAGATTCAACGATAGCTCAGGTAGAGCATATCACGTCGTTCACATAGTGTGGGACAGGTGTCCAGCGACTCTATAACATGTTGCGTCATGTATCGTTGGAGGGGAGGCATATTTTAGTACTAGGTTTGAGGGGAGGATTGTTGGGTGCAAACCCAATCCCACATCGGTAGAATAAGTAAACTGAAGATAGGTCTCACACTTATAAATACCCCTCATTGTAATTGTAAACTGGTATCTAAGGATCTGGGTGTGTGTGTTTGTACCCCGTGCAAAAAACGCAGAACAAGATAGGAAAAAAAATGATCACGGAACTCTAGTCTAGCAACGCTCACCGAACGCTATAATTGTTACCGCACTCAATAAGCGAACTAGACTTGGGGGACTTGATGACGTATAGTATGAATACCAAGCTTACTGGGCTTAGTTCATAATATGCGCATATGGGCCCTGGCCCAATACAACAAATAGCCTGACAAGGGTCACGCTCCGGATATTCCAAAGACGCACGTGAGTACCTTTTAAAGCCGCACCCGTTGCACCTCCGCGGACAAACACGGGATACGGAAGGATACTCACGTCCGCAGACACGATTACACGTGGATCCTTGCCCGACAAGGGACCCACTCCGGCTACTAACAGTCGCAAACGAAATATTAGGAAACCCTAGTATTGGGCTTGCCTATAAATAGGGGTCGTTTCACACCCCAAAAAAGTACATTCTGTCCTATCATTAATACACACACATACTCTAACATTCTCTGACAAACATGTATACTTACTCTCACGCCGGAGCTTAATCGTGGGGTCCGCCACGCGGTAAGGCTAACGGTTTACTCTCATTTGTGCAGATAGCCCCTTCACTACTTGGATTTGTACAAGATCATCACCGTATTCTACCTCCTGGTCCACCCCATTTAACGATCCAGGTTTACACTTGCCCCTACACGCTTTTTGTACTAACATTGTTATTTCATAACTAAATTTGAAAACAGAAGGATGAAAATCGCATAAACAACGAATTAATGTGGTTTTCGAGCTGTGATGAGCATATGGAATGGAAGAGACACCAAATCAAGTATTTTGAAAAAGCTCTACGAGAAGTGGAACCTCACATACCGATGAGATCAATACCAAGAACTTCTGGTTTTTTACATTTGACAGAAAAAGATGGTGCAACACCTGTAAGTTATCGGGTTATCGGGTTGAACCCGAACCCGATAAGCCGAGTAAAAATAACCCTAACCCGACCCTATAAGGCTATCGGGTTGGTCGGGTTGACCCGATAGACCCGATAAGCCGAGTTGGACCCGAATGAACCCGACCCTATAAGGCTTTATCGGGTTCGGGTCGGGTAGACCCGTTTGACAGCCCTAACTATTAGATCTGCTTGCATTCATGGAAGCACCCATCCTTTTCCATGCTAAATGTCTCACTTTCACTACACATAGTTTCAACACACTCATATTCTCTCTTTTAACCGTATGTATTTTGTTATCTATTATTTTTTCTTTCCAAATCCGTAAGGTGTATAATTTCTTAGTCTATATCTGTGTGTGCACATTATGTGTATGTTTTTTGTCACTCAACTAGATACTGCTAGACTTTTGGTAAAATCAATATACAGTGATGTCAAATTACCAATTCTGACACGAATGTATACATTGATGGAATGTTTCTAAACCTCAAACAAGAAGTTTTGGAGAATCAGAGTAAATGGCGAATTAAAACACTAAACAATTTCCATTACTCGACATGCATTCAAAAGTTACACTTTGTCGAGCAAAGTGTATCATATACAGTTGCGGTTGCCACATAGAGTATAATATCTTGGTGCGTTATATCGTACGCAGTGAATGTGAAGTTTTTGAACAAACTGAAATAACAAGTATTGTAAGACAGTCACAAAGCTTGACCTTTTCTTAAATTTAGCTATAGACTATATTTTAAGAATGTTGATGCAAATAATTACTAAACTTACATAAGTCGCACCTCCATTCTCGCCACCCGACTTGTTTACCTTTTAAGAGCTTTATTTTGATCAGATTCTCAAGTTTTGTCCAAACAAAAAATGGACACAGAAACACAATCACCATTTAGGTGAAACATTTGATGGCCAAACAGGGCGGTACCGGAAAAATTTTCAAAAGCGGGCAAAAGTTGAGAGTAAATGTCAAGTCGGGTCATGTCACTAACTCGGCCTTTGTCGATGTAATGAAAGTGATTTTACTTTGAATGAATGAAAACTTGTTTAGATAGAACCTAAACTAGTTGTGATTATATAGACAATATTTATGACATATTTGCTTTACTTATCAATATTAATAAGAATGGAGAAAGCGAAAACATATTTTTAGATAACAAAATTTGGAATAGCACAAAAATCAACATTAGATCTCTTGGAAAATAAAGAACGTCGTTAACCAATTGAAAAAAATGTAGCTATTGATTAATATTATACGATTATACTATTTATTCTCTTATGGGGGCCGGAAAAAAATTGCTATCCGAAGAAATTCGATATTGATATAAGTCTTAACATCTAATAGGAACTTTGTGACTTTGTGGGGGTAACTGCCCACACTGCCCGCATTGTAGTACCGCTGCTGTGGCCAAAGCTAATTTGGCATGTGAAAAAAACATACAAAATATGCAGCGCTAGAAAACAACTACAAGTGTTTTGTTAATTATGAATTTAGGATGTACAAAGTGCCCCATGAAAAAGTGTACAATTTTTTTAGTGTCAGATTTTTTAACTTTCTAACTGATTATCAGTGATTAAGCGGGTTCTCAGTTCAACCGACCCGATTGACCCTCACTAAAATCATACGAGTACTACTAACAATATTTACATAAGATTGGTTATATACATAGTAGAATTGGTAGAGAATACCAAATTACCTCTCTTTAACTACAAGTGCCAAAATTCACCACAGTATGCTAAAGAATGTTGTAATACATTAGGCATAGTCTGATTCCATTTTTTGTTACTTCTGTTATGAGATTAATATGAAGCTATTTTTTGTTGGTTAATAACAGAACCATAAAACAATTTATGGGCAACAAAGAAGCAAAATCACAAACTGAGCAAAATTGCACATCTGAATCTTCATCACAACGTTACATCCGAATCTTCCATCACGATCTTTATTTTGAAAGAAAGTTAAACAAAATAATGAATTTGATATACTAGTAAAAAAGAATCATCCTAAGTAACTATAGTATGTTTGACAACTTAAAAAATGTGAGAATCACTTTTGTCTAGTAAGTACCAAGTAGTAACTGCTCAGCAGAAAAACATTGAACTGCATGTATTCTTATGAAGTTTGGGCATTTGGGTGAAACCAACAGAACCAGCACCGCCACTATGACTAGATGTAACATCGGACATCTCATCAAACTTGATAAATTGTGCCATCTGCCCTGCTGCCAAGTGGGCGTAGAAAACCGGAGCAACTGCAAATATATAAAAACACATTATTAATGTTATTTACTTAAATTGCATTGAAACTAAGTTATGTAGCAGTGCAACACATTACCTACAGATACCGCACTTGTGCTCCTTTGGTACCTGCATAATCCACGAATCCCAAAATTAATCACTAATTAACTATACAGTTCATAAAGTGTGAGTTCACGAGTTCAT